>SNQJ01S0068698.1:84500-95088 GCA_010110895.2 Picea sitchensis | reverse complement strand
ATTTCCCTCACCCACCTAGAGTTACTCCTAGAATCACTTCTAGGTGTCCCCAAATTCCCTTACAGGTTTTAAAGGCTTTCCTTATTATGAAATTGTTAATTCAGTTTAAAATTAGAAAGCTCTTAAATGGTAGATTCTTTACTAAGTTGACTTTCCACTTTTTCCCTTAAGTTCCCCTTTTTCCCTTTTTATGTTACCTCTTTTCCCTAGTTTCCTATTTTTTGATTTTTCCTCTTTCCCTTTTTTACTTAGAACTCAAAAAGGCGAGTGTGAAAATTGACCCCTTTTTCCCTTTTCTTATTTAATTAGTATATTTTAATCTATTAAGGTAATAAAACAATTAATTCCATTTTTAAATTTTAATCCAACATGATTTTTTTTTTTTTTAAACATTTCATTTCTTACTCCCTTCACATTAGAAGTTTTAACAAAGTTCATAATTATTATTTAAGTTGTTTTTATTTTACTTATTATTATTATTATTATTATTATATATATTTAAAGGTAGACAAAATTTTACCCCTAGCATAATTTAGACTTGGAACTTAAATTTTGTACTAGGCGACATTTAATTAGGGAAATTGTTTTTTTTTAATACTTAACTCGTTATTCGTCCTAAAGTCATCTTGGTTCATTCCTCTATCATCAACAACGCGACGTGCCCTTCAGGACGCACAGGTGCTCCAAGGGTACCACTCGCCTCATCTGTTCCTTTGCACGACGTGCCCTTCAGGACGTACTACGTGCTCCAAGGGTGCCACTCACCTCTTGACTGATTTGGTAGACATCAATAACCCTTGGAGTCAACACTCCACCAGGTGAACTTGTGGGAGACTAAGGGCCTCTAAGGAATAAGGCCCCCGCCTTATTGCGCGCCCCTTAGAATCATCGTGAACGACTGTCGCAGTCTGCCCTCACGGCATCGTGGGTCCTCTCGAACTAAGTAATCGTTAACCTACAGTTCGAGCCACGGCGGGAGTGCTAGTAGGTTGTGGCAAGGTTGTTGTCCACACCTCTCCCTCAACATCTCTAGTGGTTGTGTGTGACCCCTTTACTCCATATGTGAGTCTGGTTGGCAAGCTATCGTCAGCCTGCATCATCAACAAATCATGTCAGAACATATCCATATCATATCATCCAGTCAAATGCACTAAAATCACAGTAAAGCAATCAAACCCCAATGGCACACTCCCTGACTCGATCCGGAGTCCAAAGGGTTTCGTCGATGCCTCTGCATCCTCGAGGTTCAAAACCTTGCACACTCAGTAAAACCGAGTCAATAGCACCTGTCTATGTCAATGTAGTAAAACAACATGTCATCAACTCATAATGCCTCATAATCAAAATCAAAAGTTTGAATAGCATAAGAATCTGAATCACTTGCGAGCAAGTGTCCTCAAAGAATAAGTTCGCTCAGTGTGCCAGAGCAGGATGTTACATGAAGATCCTAACACTGGGAGGTCGCGCAACCCTTTGGGGAGAAGGGGGGTTTGCACCAGGTAAGGAGAATGCAAAGGTAGCCCTGCAAAAGAACCAAGAAAATGTTATGGGAAGTGGGGCAAGTGGGGATGGAGAACCAAGAAAATGAATGAAGTATGGAAGAGTGGAACCAAGAAAATCAAACTCAAGAAAATGAGTACTAAGAATAGTACCAAGAATAATAAATGGAGTTCCAAGAAAATCAACACGATTCTGTGAATATAATCATGATTCTGAAAATGGGCATGGTTCCAAGAAAATCTTAGTTCCAAAAAATTAGCTATGTTGCACATGGAAAAACGCTCTTTGGGCAATTGAACAAAAACCTGGATATCTTGAGCATACGAACTCGGATTTTTAATCTGTAAAATGCATGACGCAGTTGAGACTGAGGGTTGTGATATGAACTAGTAATCTTTCAAATTTTCCTTCTTCTGATATCGAATTTTTTTTTTTATTCCAAGAACAAGGAATCTAGGTGATCAATTTTTTTTATCAACAATAGCCTACCTTCACAATACAACAATGTTATCTTTAGTCAAGTCAAATGTCTTCACACACTCTAGAAGACATGATTTCATCTCTTAGCTTAAGAAAAGAGAGCAATTGCAAGAGATTTAAAAGGGGATTCTCGACGAGAGACAACACTATACACAAACAAAAGGATGGGAAAGAGAACGACAGGGAAGTGTGGGATTGAGTGTTACTATTGTGGAAAAAAAGGTCATACAACAATTAATTGCAAAACCTATGCCAATAACCTTCTCAAATGAAAGCTTAAAGAATTGTAAATGTAGCCATTCTTGGAGATCCACTAGATACTAACAGCAATGATGACCCCACTAAGAACTAGCAGTGTTCGCATTTTAAATGGCCCACACTTTGAAGTAAGGGAGTGATGCAAGGGAGGTTAGATAGTTTAAAAATCTGAGATGTTTGTGGATCAGAGAAACTATATCTCATTGCAGATATGAGACATGCATGTGGGGATTGTCGTTCTATTGTTTAGGGGAGATATAGGATCTAGAAATTTGATACCATACCTTTACAAGGGTTACATGACATTTCATGTGCAAACGATGTCCAATGACACTGGGAAATTGGATTATAGTTGTGATACTATACCTTTTGCGGGAATAGAGAGTATCTTGAAGGATTCATAATGGTTCAAGCATTGTTTTGAAAGAAGAAGCATCTAAAGAATGTTTGATTCTATTGTTTCTAGTTTTCAATAAATGTGGTTGCAGTCAAAGTGTGTTTACTTTCAATGAGTTTTGTTTTCAATACTATAAACCTTAAGAGAAAGTGTTAGAATATAAGGCTTACAAGTCTAATACCTTAGTGACTTAGGTTATAAGATAGGGTTTCTAGTTATTATTAGCATTTAGGGTTTTGAACAAATAGGACCAGTGACGTTAGTGACTTAGGTTATAAGATAGGGTGTCTAGTTATTATTAGCATTGAGGGTTTTGAACAAATAGGACCTATTGAACTCTATATAGGAAAGGTGAATTTCATTGTAAGTAGGTGAAATATTTTCTTAATATAATATTGAGTTATTGTATGTATCTCCATCTCAACCCTATTTAGGGTTTCAGCATTTAATAATCAAGCTCATTTTTGTAATAATGTTCACATTTTAAGAATCTACTATCATGTAAGTAAAAAAAATTTGGCTGGCTGACTGTTAATGCTATAAATGTTCCAATATAGTAAATTTATCACTAATACATTTGGAAATTCTCGGATGTTATATTAGAATTTTGTTTGAGACTTATGAATCCAACTTGAACAAGGGGCAAAATAGACCATGGATAAAGGTCGTCAACAAAATAATTAATGTGATATTTACATTTCAAAAATCAATGCACTTACACTACCTTTAAATTTGTTGTGTCGATTCAAAATTTGATGTATCGACTCAAAATCCATATAGCACATTTTATGTACGGTCAAGTACATGCATATGCAGATAACAATCATGGCCCAAATCGTAATATAGAGCTATGTATATTCTTTTAGAAACCAATACATTGAAAAATGACAAACCCTGAAACCATGAATTGAATTTTATCGCCACATACGGCAAACAAAACTATCTCTCACAAAAGATTTATGAAATCTAAATCTACTGTACAAATGACAGCAAATAGGATGTACACCAATTCAGTAAGGTCTGCTCAACTATATCGTGGAGATGCCTCTGATGATTGTGAATGTTCAACCAAGGCTTCAATTCTCTGAATCAGGAATATCATCCCACAGAAAATATCAGTTTGATGCAAATGTAGCTTACAAATTTAGCTCATGGTGCAAAATCTTAAAAATCATATACAGATAGTTGTTTCCAGAGTTCAAAGAATGAAGATATTTTCCATACCTTCACTGAACGTTCAACTTCATCAAGCTTATGGATAAGTAGCATATCACCAGAACCTAATGAACCAGCCTCATGCAGAACTCTTCGGGGTGAATAAGGAATCTAATGCAGCAAGACACAAGCAAAACCATTTTATTTCAGAGCCAGAGGCATATTCATAAACATCTAATTAACTATAAACCTCCCCCACAAATAAAGTCCAACTTGTATTATGTGACAAAATAAGCAATTTCAGCTGTTTGTGAACTAGCATAAATCCATCTTAACTCCGTACCTATTAAGTACTGAACTACTGAGAGGGAATAAAAGAAAACTCACATGCAAACCTGCCGCCACTTATAAGATCCGTAGTTAAGATGGATTTATGCTATTTTATTTATTTATCTATTTATGTTGACATTCTGTTTGACATTAAACTCCAACATCAATTTTTTTATTTTTTTATTAGTGTTACACATGTTATGTGACACATCTCTTCCGGCAGGGTTGTAAAGTGCACCTTGTTTCTCTCAGTGCAAATATGAGTCCTTGGTATCTGAATATGCTGGACAAAACTAAAATTGTATAGCTTGCGAACAGAATTAAAAGGGTATCACTGATACTACTAAAAAAGGAGTTCAACCCTCCAGCTTTGGGCTAGTTGGAATATAGTCGGAAAAGAAAAATGGTCAATGAGAAATGCTCCATTTAATGTGTCCTATGCAAGCCATCTTGACAAAGCATTTAGAAAGTGTTTTCCTAGTGTCTTGTCTTAGGTTTAACTTGTAAGTGTTCTATAAATTATTCTCCCAAGTACTAGCAGAAACAATAGACTGGTCATCCACACTTCTAAAATTAAGCCACTTGTTTATTAAGATATTAAAAGGTCCAGAATTATAATATACACACAGGACATTCAAACTTAAGTGTATGAAGGATCAGGTACTGGCCAACTCTTGCAATATAGTAGGTAAATATTAAACTAAATAGGTGAACCAAACATTCATGATGGAGGCTTTCAAAAGACAGAAAAAAATACCCGCCAACTTGATGACTGTGATCCAGGGCCATCTTGAACATTTTTCAGAGAGGGGTTAGCAATTATGATATCCTGCCTATAGGGATCATAAGCCACAGATCCAGCTTCCGGCCCAAACTTTGAAGCTTCTGCTAAGATCACCTGAGTAGATGAAAGGAATAAATTATTTTAATATTGTGGAATTATAAAAAAAAAAAATTATGTTTTGCACGTTGACCATTAGAGAAGGTTACCTTCCTAAAGTTTCTAGGATTGACAACACCTTGAATCTGAAATTCATCAACAGGTGTAGGTTTTCCACATGCCAAATTCTCAACTCTGATTGTATGGATTCCATAAGCTGCTTGCAAACACCCTGCAATATATATTTATGAGAAGGCTTAACAAACTTTGAATTATTAGATAAAGCAAAATCCCTTAACCACATGCAGAGATCTTAAAGATTATGCTGAAAGTCCAGATATGCAGGAATATATGAGTGTATTCTAACGTAGACTGTCTCTAGCCCTCCACAAACAAAAAGAAGCTAACGAAAATGTCCATATATGAGGTATACCTTGCTCAATGATGACGTCTGTGACAAGAGGGAGAAGCACATGTTTTTCCATCTTAGTGAAGCCCAAACAAGGCAGAAAGGCAGGTCTTGTGACCTACAAATTTCAGAGAACTGTATTATACCTTTTAAGGGAAAACACAATCAAATAAACAACTGAGAATTAATAACATTAACCAAGAAAGATGGTATTATACCTTTAAGGTCAAATAGAAATTCCACGATTAAAACATTCAAATTACTCTTCCACATTCATAGAACCATCTCATTTTATCAAATTGTATGCATATAGCCTAGAAGGGATATTGCAAGCTGGAACCCTTATTTATTCTGTCTGGATTTGAAAAAATATGCAAAATTCATCCTATAATTCTTTCTAATCCTGACTCCATAACTGTTCTATCTTCCATATAGAGTACATGCTTTTAATATCTTGTTGCAATATCCAATATCCAATACAAATAAAAATGCAAAGTACGAATGTAGGATGCCTCTAGGAGCTGAAAACTATATGAGAAATTGACCAATCTAAATCCATGGAACAAGATTACACGGAGAACAGAAACAAACCTTATAAACTATTGCATGAGATGTCACATAGAGACTACGAGACTGGATATCATTTCGTATAATATATCTTCTAATTGGCAGGTAAAGAAGCATTAGTATCCCAATTCCCCATGCCATTGTCAACAACAAAGATATTAGGATCCAGAGAACTGTATCATAATTCACATGACTGCTTTCAAGCTCATCAAATGTTGCCCTGTACAAAATCTTCCCAGAAGCACCACTTTCCTCATCCTCAATAAGGGAAACGGGATCTTTCAGCAAGCATGCATTTGAATCGTCTCCCTCTGAGTGACTTTGCACCAAACCCATTGTTGAACCTGAAATGCCAAAACGTATCAGAGCATGTCATTAAAATGTCACAATGTGTTGTTGCATTTATCCCACAAAAATCTGCAAAGACCCAGAGAGAAAAAGAGTGGCAATGGCCTTTCCTTCAGTGTTTAGTTCAGTTCACCACATCATTTAGTAAGATCAAGTGATGAGAAGCACTTTTTTCACAAAGATGGCAAGCCTCATATCTCAACAACGAACATTCTGAACTTATGGATGTAAACTTTAAAGAGACAGTATCCCTTTGGTTCAATGAGTAAAGGCAGATGAGATCATAAATACTCACTATGCACCCTATTTCAAGAAAAGCTTTGATTTATAATTGGAAGGCGCTTTCTGGAGATACCTATAAGAAAGATATTGCTTATATTTACTATTGGACCTATTTCAATTTTCAACTGGACTTGTGATGTTTTATTCATTTATCATGCAATCTTGATTTTATGTCTGTGAGTTACATTATTTTTCTGTTGTGTGCATAGTGATTATCTTTAATTAAATATATGGATCCTCCTTAATTACATCCCCTAACCTCGTGTACAAAAAAATGAACATCTAGAACAGATTGTTATATAATGTATATGACTTATCAGCATTGAAGCAATATGAGAGTTCCTAGGAACATCTACAAAAGGGCTCGGCACCATGACCATGCAGCAAGGTAATGAAATTTGAAGCTTGTTTATTTATATAAACTGCATCAGACTAATTAGTTTCGAGTAAGAATTTAATGTTGTGTTTTAAAGTGGAAAGTATATAGCATGTATTTTTGTTCGTTTCTGAATTCTACTTCCTAATCTTTATAACAAGATAGAGTTTTACTGGGATTGGTCCTTGGATTATCTAAAAACTGTTGAGATTCACAAGAGAAAGGGAGGATCAAATGCAACCAAACAGAAAACTCTAAAGAAAAAATAAACCAGCACTAGGGCAATCCAAGTCTTGAAGAGAAAACAGCCAAGAGAAGCACATTCCTAGAGAAAAATAACCCAAGTACGAGAGTGCTAGAAAGAGAGAAACCCATCAACAAAAGAGAGAGCACCACTTGAGCATGCCCTTAGACAAAACACTTTATTAAGAATGAGTGATTGATCACATGATGATGAATTACAAATGGGAGTTGTGTATTTAGACACAAGTTAAGAGCAGGACACTTTCCCCAAGAAGGGTTATGAGCCTACATGTACAAGTTCAGCCTTACCCAAACCTAGAAATACAATAATAATTACAATACAAGGTTGGCCATGGCCGAAAGTGAAGCTTACACCATTTTCCACAAAAACATGTGATCAATAATAACGAAAGATTACCTCGTTCCCTATGTTGTTTCAGGACCTGTTTAAACACATATTGTTGTCCAGACTCCATGCATTATGTTGTCATTATAAGTCAAGGAACAGAAAGCAAAGTTTGGATCATCTTAAAACCCCAAATTGAACTTAAACTAGAGGCAATTAAATTGGCATGAAGCAAGGCAATATGCCACTAGAAAATGGTTATTGCACCCTTCGTAAGAAAAATATCATTAATGAGGCTCTGGGTCATTATGTAGCTGCAGACAATTAAAAAATGATGGTACATGGCATGATTTATTTCCCACTGATGTTTGAGATTAAGTTTTTAACTGATATGCCCTCTAGGTTATCTTCTTATGCAGCACTTGATGGTGACAAGGAGACCAATTTTGATGCATTGCAACTATACATGCTCCCTAGACATTTGATTTGCAATGTAAAGTTGTAGAGAATTCTGCTATCCACTCTAAAAACTTTGGATTCAAGACATCCTGTACTGTCTTGTTATAATTTCTATTAGAATATGCATAGAACAGAAGTTCCTTATGCACTCCAAATTTCATGTCATCGTGTTATATGCATATATACACCTAAGTTCTTTACATTTTTTCCTTTTGTCATTTGTGGATGTTAATATAATGTCTTTTTCTTTCTCTTGAGGGAGAACTCTACTTTAATGGATTTGATTTTCAAATTTTGGACAAGCTAGAGATTGACTCATGTTGTTATGGCCCCACTCAAGAGAAATATTGTGAAGATGGAGTTGGTACTAAAAATATATAATATGTGAAAGGATAGCATACATTCACAAAAAGGAAAGCAGGTATATGTAAGAAAAGAAGGTTGATTAAGCCCGAGGGTTAGCTCAATAGATCTTGGAGCTAGACGTGAAACGTCTCAAAGTTGGGAGGTCACAGGTTTGACTCTCTTGATTCCCTTAGGGTTAGGCACCGTAATCAGGGTGGGTTGATGATCCCAAGGGAGGTCGCCGCCTTCCCTTTGTTAATTTTAAAGCATAACCAGATATAGAAGATAACAATAGTGTTCTTTTAAAACTTTAACAAATAAACTGAAGCATAGGAAGAACAATCATTCACAGAGACACAAGTATTTATCCTGGGAAACCCTCAAGGGGAAGAAAACCCAGCAAACTTCTGTGATATATTGATCAGTCAAACAAGTACAATGAACTTACAAGACTCTTCTTGGAAATAGCACTAAGACAATAGTTCTTACTGTTGTTACAGAACTGTTTTGTTGCTGCTTGTTGTCTGCCCCAAATCTGGCCTTAAGGCTGTCTCAGAATAGGCCTCAGATGCTGTCCAGAATAGGCCTTAGAACAGAGTACAATTGCTGTCCAGAACACTCTTTATTTGCTGTCCAGAACAGCCTCAGAACAGAGTATATTTGCTTCCCTAGAAGAGTCAAGTTGCTGCTCTAGAATAGAGTTAATAGCTACTACAGGATAGAGTTAACAGCTGCTACAGGATAAAGAACATGGCTGTCCACCAGAACAGAAATATTCTGTCTCACATCAGAGATATCTTATCTCCTAGATGCTGCCCCTAGCTGCTGCCCAGAACAAAGTAAACAGCCTTCAGAAACGAACCTCCTAGCTGCTGCCCAGAATAACCTATGTTATGTTATTGCTCCCTCAGAATATATCAGCTACTACAGAACTGATGTAAAACTCGTATGAAAACTGATATGAAGAGAGGGTGTCTCCCTCTCTTTATATAGGTCCTAGGATAGAGTCTAGGTTAGGTAGCTTTAGGTTAGGGCCACCTCCTAGGTTAGGGCTGCCCGCTAGGCTAGGATAGGATACGATTTAGGTTAGGACAGCTAGGTTAGGACCGACCTATCTAGGGTAGGGCCGACCTAGGCTGACCTGGAAAGGGGGAAGCTTCAAGAGGGAGGTTTAGGAAGAGGGCAGCTTGAGGAGGGCTGCTTGGAAGAGAGCAGCTTGAGGAGGGCAGCTTGGAGGGCTGCTTGGATGGCTTCTTGGAGGAATAATATCCTTTGCAGCTGCTTTAAATTTAACACTCCCTCTCAGCAAAGAGGGTATTCTTCAAGCATCCACTTCCACATAGTTCTTTCTAGTCATTGCACATGATCATTGACTTGTTGACATCCACACAGGATCAACATATCACAAGAAGTTTCGTAACCTTATGCAGATAAGGATCATGGAATGTGATCATCCAGTTCTCCTTAATCATGGTCAACTGTTAGAGTTATTTCACTTAGGGGTGGCCAGTCCCTAAGGAATGATCATAGCTCATCATGAAGACCTAGGAGAATTTTTCACATTTCCTTGTCTTGACTTTTGCTTTGACACACAAAGCTCACAAGACTTGTCTTGACTTTTTCTTTGACACACAAAGCTCACAATACTTGTGGCAGTTTCTTCTTGCCTTGACTCACAAGGCTTTTCTCCAAGTCTCAAGTTAGCCTTGACACACAAGGCAATCTTGGAGAATTTCTTGTCCTTGACTTTTGCACTAGGCTCACAAGGTTTGACTAGGCTCACAAAGGTTGTACGTTTCCCCTAACTTTCGCACTAGTCTGACTATGCTCACAGAGGTTGTACGTTCCCCCTGAATTTTGCATTAGACTTACATCTTGACTTTTGTCTTAGACTTACAAGGCTTCTACCTTTGCCTTGGCTTGACTCAGAAGATCATATAGTATCTCATTCGTCTTGACTTTTGGTTTGACTCACAGAGGTTGTATGTTCCCCCTGGCTTTTGTCAATACCTCACGAGATCGGTTGATTCTTCAAATCTCCCTGGCTAGCTACAAGTTGGACACTCAAGGCTGTTGAAATATTGTAACTGCAAAGAGTATTCTAATTATTATTGATGTATTATTCATTAGATCAATCCCCTTTTGTGGATTGATCATGTCGGGTATTGTAAATGACCAAATCCCCTTTTGCGGATTGGTCAAACCCTAATTGT
>SNQJ01S0068698.1:52115-65581 GCA_010110895.2 Picea sitchensis | reverse complement strand
CTTGTGATTGTGTATTTCTCAGTGATCCTATCTATGCTATGGTTATCTAGTGAATTGAAAAGAAACCTAATAATAGCTTAAACTCAACAAAGGCCTCTCATTGGAGAATGTCTTTTGATGTTGTTATTCCCTCTCATTGAGAGACACATTTTCTGCCATACCAAGCTTGTCCCGGAAGTACACAAATTTTCCAAGAGACAAAGGCTTAGTCAAAATCTCTTCTATCTGCTAATCAGTACGAATGTACTGCAGCTTGATGGTACGTCTTTGGACTATGAATCTGATGAAATGATATTTCATCTCAATATGCTTTGATCTGTCATGGAAGATTGGGTTCTCTGTGAGCTTTAAACAACTCTGCTTATCACAATGGATAACAATTGTTTCTAACCTCTCTTGAAACAACCCAGACATAAGCTTTCTCAGCCATACTGCTTCTTTGCTCGCATTACTAGCTGATATATACTTTGCTTCAGTTGTACTCTGTGCTATGGAGCCCTGTTTCTTGCTCGACCAAGATATCATAGTTGAACCCAAGGTAAAACAGTATCCAGAAGTACTCTTCCGATCCACTGAGCTCTCAGCGCAATCTAAATCAACATAACCATGAAGCAACACTCCTTCACTGGAAGTGTATCTAAGTCCATATGCAATGGATCCTCTCAAATATCTGAGGATATGTTTAGTAGCAATCCAATGTTTGTGTCTCGGCTCAGACATGAATTGACTCAAGGCACTTACAACAAAACATATATCTAGCCTTGTATGGATCAAATACATCAAGGATCCAATAAGCTGCCTATACAAGGATGGGTCCACCAAGTCTGATCCAGAATTTGACTCATGTAACTTATTTAAGTTAGATACCATGGGTGTAGACATGGATTTACAGTCTAGCATACCAAATCTGCGCAGTATATCAACTGTATACTTTCCTTGAGAAAGGAAAATTTCATCTGATCTTTGCCATACTTCCAAACCAAGGAAGTAATGCATACTTCAACTGTATACTTACATTTCAAATTCAGAAGTGAGCTCCCTCTTACACTAAGCTATCAGTTGTTCCTCTCCATTAAGGAACAAATCATCAACATATAGAACCAAAATTAGGGGGTGATTTTCTATTACCTTGAAATACAAGTTGGGATCAACTGCACTCTTGGAGAAATCCAAGCTCTGAAGATAATTGTCAATTCTCGCATACCAAGCCCTTGGTGCATGTTTCATCCCATATAGTGCTTTCTTTAATTTGCACATATGTGATTCTTTTCTTTGAACCACGAAACTCTCTGGTTGTTCTATATATACCTCTTCCTCAACTTGACCATTGAGGAATGCAGTCTTTACATCCATCTGGTGAAGTTTCCAACCCATAACTGAAGCGAGGGATATGATGGTCTTGATGGAAGTGTACCTTGCAAAAGGTGTGAATGTTTCATCATAGTCAATACCTTCCTTTTGAGAAAAACCACGAGCCACAAATCTCGCTTTGTATTTCCCAATACTTCCATCAGCTACATGCTTGATTTTGAACAACCATTTGGAAGTAACCACAAATTTTCCTTCCGGTCTTGGAACTACTTTCCATACATCATTTTTCATGATGGATTGATATTCTTCCACTATGGCATCTTTCCATACTTGTTGTTTAGTAGCATCCTCATAGATGGTGGGTTCTGCATCGCTATTTTGAGCCATAAGAGCCACATTATCAACTTAATCCAAAAGGCACCATCTTAGTTCTCTTCTCTTTAGGCAAACTGTGGGACACTGTGAGACATACTACGGATTACATGCATAAATGATAATACTATTGAGCTCCTATACTAGGGACAATGGCCCAATTACAATTTCCAGGACTCCAGTGTTCGAGGCAATGGCCCAACTCAAATGAACATATCTGATGAGTTCCCAAAACCATGGAGAATAACCCATCCTAAAAATAAATGACTCAAATGACAACTTGTCGGACTCCCGTACCAGGGATAATGGTCCAACTAACCAAGACAAATTGTTTCATTTGCAGACCAGGGAAAATGACCCATCTTGCATCAATTACAACAGGTATATGCGTAGATCACAGCTTCTTTGGACATGTGATAATACAAATTGAAATCTAGACCTATTCTTGAAATCTAGGTAACTAAGCAAGTGTTATGATCACCGTTTTGTCACCAAGTGACCAATCCCTGGACTGCTGTCCTTTGGACCTCTACCACAGTCTGAACTTTTGGACTCAAAACCAGTCAATAGTAGAGCATAACATAGCTCTTAAAACCAGTCACTAAACTCTGTCACAATAAGCCCAAATCAAATACTTACCTATATTCTTGCTTCTAAAACTCGGACTGATATCCTACCCGAAATTTGCTTGAGATACACACCAGGATGGACTATAAAATATTTTTAAGACTTGCCTAGAACGAGCTCTGAGATTTTGCTTGAATTTGCTCTTCAAGCTTCACACAGCAAAATTTAGATATGCTCCAAAACTTGGGCCCAAGTTGGATCTGTAGCTCGGCCTGGAACATAAATGAACTTTGCCTTAAATCTGGTCTAAGAGGAGGTCCTGAAGTCCACCTTAGCTCTGAGATTATAGCAGACCTGTACCATGCCTTAAACTCACCTCAAACAGAACTTAAACTTGGTTTAAGCACTACTGAAATATTCGTCCAAACATCCTTCTATATTTGCTGGAATATTCTGCGCTTAGCCTCATCTTCCTTGTTGTCAAATGCCCTTGTTGTTTCTTATTGAAGGATGTCCTTCCTGCATTGGAGGTGAGCTCTTCTACTATACTAGTCACAAAGTTGTCCAAGTCATATTCTTCTAGAATATTCATGACTCTAGCTTTCCAAACATTGAAGTTTGAAGCCCCTTCAAGTCTGTCCTTAGGCCTTACAGAAATGGAAGACATCTGTACAAGTACTGTGCTTGAATAAATTCCCCAAGAATCTGCGTAGGCTCTAGCAGACTGCAAAACTGAGCTCTTTCACACCCTAGAGCTCTAATACCATGTTAATTTTCAAGCATAACCGGATATAGACGATAATAGTAGTGTTCTTTTAAAACTTTAACAGATAAACTGAAGCATAGGAAGAACAATCATTCACAGAGACACAAGTATTTATCCTGGGAAACCCTCAAGGGGAAGAAAACCCAGTAAACTTTTGTGATATATTGATCAGTCAAACAAGTACAATGAACTTGCAAGACGCTTCTTAGAAATAGCACTAAGACAATAGTTTTTACTGTTGTTACAGAACTGTTTTGTTGCTACTTGTTGGCTGCCCCAAATCTGGCCTTAAGGCTGTCTCAGAATAGGCCTCAAATGTTGTCCAGAATAGGCCTCCAGAACACTCTTTATTTGTTGTCCAAAACAGCCTCAGAACAAAGTATATTTTCTGCCCTAGAACAAAGTCAAGTTGTTGTTCCAGAATAGAGTTAACAGTTGCTGCAGGATAGAGTTAACAGCTGCTACAGGATAGAGAAGATGGTTGTCCACCAAAATAGAAATATTTTGTCTCACAACAGAGATATTTTATCTCCTAGATGTTGCCCCTAGCTTCTGCCCAGAACAAAGTAAAAATCCTTCAGAAATGAACCTCCTAGTTGCTTCCCAGAATAACCTATGCTGTTGTTCCCTCAGAATATATCAGCTGCTACAGAACTGATGTAAAACTCATATGAAAACTGATATGAAGAGAGGGTGCCTCCCTCTCTTTATATGGGATAGAGTCTAGGTTAGGTAGCTTTAGGTTAGGGCCACCTCCTAGGTTAGGGCTGCCCCCTAGGCTAGGATAGTATATAGGATTTAGGTTAGGACAGCTAGGTTAGGACCGACCTAGCTAGGGTAGGGCCGACCTAGGCTGACTTAGAAAGGGGGCAGCTTCAGGAGGGCGGTTTAGGAAGAGGGCAGCTTGAGGAGGGCATCTTGGAGGGTTGCTTGGAAGAGGGCAGCTTGGAGGGCTGCTTAGAAGAGGGCAGAGTGAAGGGCTACTTAGAGGGCTGCTTGGAGGAATAATATCCTCTACAGCTGCTTTAAATTTAAGACCCTTGGCTATGTGGCACCTCTTCTCTCACTCTCACATCCACTTGTGATGAGTTAACTCTTGTGGCTTGATAGGTGGATCAAATCCTTGCATCCATCTGTCATTTTCACTTTGGGATTGGCACCCCCCTCTTTGGGAATGTCACCCGATTTTCTATATAACCAAGTCGATTTCTCCTTTGTGAGTTAGTTGGAGTTTGGGAGAAGACTTGTATTATATTGTTGTAAGCATTTTATATTTGAATAAAGCAAGAGACTTTGGAGGTCACATGGTGGATGGGAGCATGGTGTGGATGTTTGATTTCTTGGTTTAATTTTGTGAGGTAATTGTATCTTGTTTATTTGTATTTCAATTTGTAAATTGGCTTTAGTAAGGGTGCTATCACCCAACTGGAAAGATATTCTTAACTAGCTTGTTCATTAAGATATTTTGTTGCTGTACATATGCGGTTAATGATGTGCATGTTAATTTTGTTTAATTGCATACTTTTTAGACTTCATGTGTAGGGAACATCGATATTTAACAAGTTGTATGCAAGTTTATCAAGATTGCAGGCCTTCATACTTGACGTGGTGGTTGATTTGAGTGCAATCTCCCACAAGCTTCAAGCTCTTTTGAGAACAAGTCCCTCATCCATTCACCGGAGGACCCCATAGCCCAAGGAATTTCATGTTGCAAGCTCCTCTTGTCCTTCTCTACCTCATTAAACTTCGAAGTATTCTTTGGTTACCCTTTCACTTGCATATAAGATCACAGTTTTGTCTTTTTCAAAATTAAATCTCAAGTAAACTTTTATTTGCATGCATAGATAAGTTAGATCTACTTTGTACTTTCAAAATTTTATTATTTCAAGTAGTTCTAGCATTGCTAAAGCTTTTAGTAAGTTTTAAAAGCAATAGTTTAGAGGGCTAAAAGGTAGTTTAGTTTTATGTGCTTTCATCAAATATTTGGCAATCTAAAGTGCCTTCTTCTTTGTTGTCCTAAACAGCCAATAAAATCTTTAAGAAAAATCCAAATTGTAGCATTTTAGGTTGTAGATTTCCTTACTTTTACTTGGCAATTTTTTCTATAAGTTTTAATTTGTCCCATTAGCTTGTCCAAAGTCATTTTGGGCACCTTTTGGGATTGTTTCTTTGCTGTTTTTTTGCAGTTTGTTGAATAAACAAGGGGAGACTTTGTCGTATTTAGGCGAAATCGAAGCATCAAAGGCTTCCCGGACGCATCCCTTTGAAGACTGAACACTTTGAAACCTTGTAATACTTGTTGATCCTCATCTATAAAGGATCACAAGCCCACCAAATAAAAAGAAGAAAAGCATTGTAAATAAGTGGGCCACATAGTCCCCACTTTTCTTTTCTCCCCGAGGGGGGGGGCAATGTTGTAGTTTGATTTTTGTTCAAGTTTTGCAATTCCACATCTTAAGGATAAACTAAAAGTAACCTCAATCATAAGCACTACAAAGAAATCTTAGATTAGATTTTCATTTTTGCAAAATAGAATACTAATTGTTAGATTAGATTTCCTTTCAACAATCTACTTTTAATTTTCCTTTTGCAAATAAACCAATCCCCTCAGCTCCCCTAAGTAGCCTCATGCCAAAAAGGGGCTAGACAATGTGGATTTAGTAATTAGACAAACATTTTACTTTATTGCAATTTCATTTTCTTGCAAATAAACCCATCCCCTCAGCTCCCCTAAGTAGGCTCAAGCCAAATAGGGATTGGTCAGTGTGGACTTAGTTTAATTGAAAAATCTTTTATTTTTCTGCAATCTTCAGTGTATTGCAAATAAATCCATCCCCTCATCTCCCCGGTGTATGTTCCTGACCCTTCCATTGCGAGCTTAGTCTCGATCTTTGGAAGTAAGTTCCACGCAGAACCTGGGCTGGTCACTATGGATTTAGTCTAATTAGGACAATCTCGAAAGTTGTTATTGCTTTGGTTGGAAATCGCATAAAGGGAGTGTCTGAAGTCAAACGGGAACTTTGAGATCTAGGTTCTCCCCGTGTTGGACCTCCGACAGCTTTATTGAGCTTGTTGGTGAAGTCATTTGGACTTCGACAAAGTCTCCTCAAATTCCAATCTGAGGGATAGACTCTTAAGAGGCCACATCTAGATTATCTTTATTTTCAAGTAACACTTTGCACACAGTGCACAAACAAAATTCATAATAAACTTTATTCAACATTTAATAATCACTCAACATTAAGCAAATTCTCAAAATTTACAAGCAACACACTTGCAAGTCTTCATCTTTCAGCAGGAACTTGTGGTACACAATATCGCATGAACTTCATTATAATTGGCACTGGTCTACATTATTTTGCTTATCATTTTACTTCAAGTACTTGTATCCTTTTGTAAGTTGTATCTTTCATACAAAGTATCTTGAATGCTTTACTTTCAAACATAAGAAATCTTATTTTACATGTCATATATGTTGCTAGTATAGTTTTCATTATATATTGTTGTTGTAATCTCATCTTGCCATTGTTGTTGTAATAAAAAACTCCTAGATTCTATTTTAATCTTAGGCTTAGTTTTCGAGCCTTAGATTTTTATTTAGGGACTACCCCCCTTGGCTTTGCTAGGAGTTGGCCTAGACGGAGGATTCGAGGATCAGGTGACAGCACCTTGACTCAAGACTTGCCCCCAAAGACACACCCAGTGGATTGAAAGTTTTTCCACGCTAAATCCGTGGTGTGTATAAAGGCGGCAACATAAACAATCTGAAATAACTCTTCACTGATTTTCCCCTCAGGCTGGCAGGAAAACCAGCTCTGATACCACTGTAATATTCTATCTCAGAATTTATACAACTTGACTTGGTTGGTTATGAAAATATTGTGTCAACAGGGTTGTTACTGTAGATGTATATGTGGGGTTGCTGCTGCTAGGAGTTGGCCTAGACGGAGGAGTCGTGGATCAGGTGACAGCACCTTGACTCAAGACTTGCCCCCAAGGACACACCCAGTGGATTGAAAGTTTTTCCACGCTAAACCCGAGGTGTGTATAAAGGCAGCAACATACACAATCTGACATAACTCTTCACTGATTTTCCCCTCAGGCTGGCAGGAAAACCAGCTCTGATATCACTATAATACTCTATCTCAGAATTTATACACCTTGACTTGGTTGGTTATGAAAATATTGTGTGAACAGGGTTGTTCCTGTAGATGTATATGTGGATGTTGCTGCTAGAAGAGTTTCTTTTAAGCAATTTACAGTATGCTGGCCAAATATATGGCAATCACAGTAATAGAATAGCAGAAACATAACCCAAAGAAAATATAGTAGATGAACTTAACTGCTCATTTATTACTTATCTGAGTTGTTGCATCAGATCACAACTTACAACGTATTCACATATTACACTGCAAATGATACAGATATTTTCCTGACCAGGATATTGGAGAATGATGCTGATTATATGTGAAATAAGGGTACAGCAGCAATGCATGAATAATACGGGCCTGTGTATGCAGTTATCAACAGCAGTGAATATGAGGTTAGAACAGCCAGGAAATGGCACTGATAAACTAAGCTCCACCAATGCAAATAATCTCATAAATCAACAGTGAATCGCCTCCCACAATAGCTCTGGTTTGGAGCAAGTAAAACGCCCCTTATAGATGAAGAAACAACCCCAAGTGTAACAATAATAAGTTGCCCACAAAAGAAAGACTGCACAGCACTAGTAGTGTGCCCCACCACAACAAATCTACCTCCTTTGTTGAGATATGCGACCCACAGAAATAGCATGATCTCCCAACAATAACTCAGCCACTAAAACCACAGAGAGTCGAACCAACACAATAGATTTCGGTCTCTAAGAAGATAAAAACGACCCAGCAACTATATAACTCGGTCCCCCTTGGTAACTCGCCCTCCACAAAGCATTAAACGCACACACAGTTAGTAATCACAGCCACAGCAAGCAACTCAGCCCCTTTTACTCACCAACAATTCGGCCCCATAGAGAAATTCAAGCCCACATGTCAAAATCTCTGCTGCCGTCAAGAAAACTCAATCGCCCTGAAGAAATCTCGCTCCAAATCTATGAGTCTTCGCTGCCAAAAAGATATATTCCTCCACATTGAAGCACAATGAAGAAACCAGTGTGATTTCTTCCTTACGATGAACGCCCAACAGTAGCTCTGGATTATCTACTCCATGAATTGGCTAGGATGGAAAAGTTTCACCATCGAATCCAATGTTCGCCGAGGGTTTCCGTCCTCAACGCCAAAAAAAGCCACGAGAGCTTTCAATTCCGATTCCAAAAGATAATAATAATTAATTGATGAGGAGAAAACCTCTTTTCCTCCTTTTATATTTCTCGTTGAGCTTTTTTATTAATTTCCCTTCTTTTATTAATAAAGTCACTTTATTAATTTAATGAACCTTTTTACTCCAAAAAAGTGATTAATTCGCCTTTATGACTTCTCCGGCCACTGAAGGTCACTTTTCATCATCCCATCCTGTAGATATTTCCTCCCCGATTCCAACGAGCTATTACACTAAGGTATTTCTCCAAGAAACAAGCTCCAAATAGTACCTATAGTGTAATTAATTAAAATATGCCCACTAATAACCCCGATTTACGGAAATCGTTGAAATGCAACGGAACCAAGAACAAGTTGTGCAGAAATGATCCTGATGATGAATAATGGTAAATAAACTAAGTTGGGCCCCATAAAACTCCTCCAAACCTTCTGGGCTCACTGATGCCCTAATCTCACCCTCTGACCTGGATGACTCAAGCCTCTTGAAGTAACTCTAACGGCATAATAAGGGAATCCATTGTAGATGTATATGTGGGTGTTGCTGCTAGAAGAGTTTCTTTTAAGCAATTTACAGTAAGCTGGCCAATTATATGGCAATCACAGTAATAGAATAGCATAAACATAACCCAAAACAAATATAGTAGATGAACTTAACTGCTCATTTATTACTTATCTGAGTTGTTGCATCAGATCACAGCTTACAAAGTATTCACATATTACATTGCAAATGATAGAGATATTTTCCCAACCTGGATATTGGAGAATGATGATGATTATATGTGAAATAAGGGTACAGCAGTAATGCATGAATAATATGGGCCTGTGTATGCAATTATCAACAGCAGTGAATATAAGGTTAGAACAGCCACGAAATGGCACTGATAAACTAAGCTCCACCAATGCAAATAAGCTCAGAAATCAACAGTAAATCGCCTCCCACAATAGCTCTGGTTTGGAGCAAGTAAAACGCCCCTTATAGATGAAGAAATGACCCCAAGTGTAACAATATTAATCTGCCCACAAAAGAAAGACTGCGCAGTGTTGATGTTTGGACAACATTGGGAAGACATTCTCCTAGATTAATAATTAATAATATATTATTGATTATTAAACAATATATATAATAAGCTAAGTTGCATGAAACGGGGAAATGTCTGGAAGTTTCCGAAACGGGTATGGTAGGAAACACGACCCTCCAAAAATGGAAACGGCGTATATATATGAATTTTTTAAAAAGAAAACACATTATCTTGCAAGAAAAACATAATGACACACATAAATGACATTTTAGAAGGAAAACCATATCTATATTAACTCCCATAGATGATCAATATCATTGAGTACATGAGGCAAGCAACAAATTCCAAAATTAGCCTTTATAGATGAGGCTATACATCCAAAATCAACCTTTATAAATGAGGCTTTATGTGCTTAAAATGAAATAAAACATGAGCTAAAGACAACTGCAATTGCATAGATTCCTGAATCCTAATACATGTCATACTCATCATCATCCTCATCATTAAAAATAGAACAAGATGCATGTTCAGCAGAACTAGAGCCTGGATGTGTAGAAGAGGCAATTCCACTTACAGTTGTTGTTGCATCATCACCAATATCAAGAGAACCAAGTGAGAGCTCCAAGTCTGGGCATTCTGCATCCACGTCCCACTCTTTATGAGGCCCAGTTGCATATTCTTCACCCTTGTGAGACACCAGGCGGACGTTTGAATGCACATATACAAGATCTTCAGCCTTCTGGGATCCCAACCTGTTGCGCTTCAAGGAATGAATGAAGCCATAGGTGCTCCAATTCCTTTCTGCCGATGAAGAGTTTGCCACTTATGATAGAATACGAGTGGCAAGGCTTTGCAAATATACAGCATTTGCCCCCTGACAAGTCCACCATTTCACCGGGTTCATGGTCCTCTCCTCCAAAGATGATATGTTTGTAAAATCCTTTAATCCAGCAGCAAAACAAGCAAATTCTTCCCTCACCATTGTTTGTTGAGAACTTGGAAACAACCTTCAAAAGCCCTTTTTCACTCCACTGGCCACCTCCTTGTCCTTATGTGGGGCCTTCCTCTTCCCATTGCTTTGAGCAATGAAATCTTCGTCATAAAATCTAGGATTTAGAGCATGTGCCAAAGTGTGCAATGGAGTGTTAAATCCATTCCACCTCGTAACCATGATGGATCTCACATGCTCGGCAAAATCAACATCAACAAAAAGAAGAGTTGGAGCCTCCCGTGTAATAATTTCCACGATTTTCTCAACCATGGTATCCATGCCATCATAAATCTCTCCTAAGAAAGGTTTGTCTGTGTCTGCATCTCGGAGAAGCTCAAACGTTGGTAATGTGAACTTGAGCAAGAATTCTATCTTGCTCCACCAATCCTCATCAATCAATATCCTCTGCACCATACTTCCCCTCTCTAAATCTGCCTATATCCATTGAGCCCAAGTGGCACCCACCACCATACTCATTAATGCAGTTTTAACCTCCACAAGGCGACGCAGCATGATGAAGTTGGAGGCATATCTTGTCTCAGCAACTTTGAGCAACTCCAATTTGGAGTGTTCTCAATATATTGCTTGAGACTGGTAGTGGTTGGTGATGAATTTTATTATCTCCCTAGCTTGCCCTGTGACCTCCTTAATCCATTCAGTTTTTGACTCAATCTCTTCTAAAATCAGATTAATATTATGGACAATGCAAGGAGTCCAAAAGATATGATTGTATCTACTCTCAACAATCAATCCTGCAGCTTTGCAAACAGGTGCATTATCTGTGATAACTTTCACCACATTTGCTAGCCCTACTTGTTCAATAGCAGCAATTAAAATATCAACAATGAAGTTACTATCTTTCACCTCACCTGAACAATCTTCTGCTTTAAGGAACATTGCTCCTTTTGGTGACGATGCAATGACATTGATCAATGGCCTCTGCCTTGTATCAGTCCACCCATCTGAGATAATGGAAACTCCTGTGCTGCCCCACGAGCTACGAATTGGTTTTAGAACATCTTCAAGTAGTAGCCTCTCTTTCTTGAGCAAAATTGTTCTAATTTTTTCGTAGTTTGGCCCCTTGAAACCTTGAGGGGCTATGTTAATTGCCCTCACCAAATCCTGCCAATAGGGGGACCGAACCACATTAAATGGGATTCCACAAGCAAATATGGCCCTTGCCACTCTAGACTCGGCTTCTTCTCTCCCTTGATTGTTGAGCATTTTCAACAATATGCTATCTTTACCTACAGTTGCAGGCTTGGATATCTCTTCTTCTATCAAGGTCGCCCTCTTCTTCCTTGCTTCATGAACAATCCTTGGCTCATTGCTAGCACCCAAGCTAGGAGTGTGCTTGCTAGTGCAACCCATACCAATTTTAGCTCTATGCTCCTTCAACCTTTGAGCATCATCATGCTCTCTCTTGAATGTAGCCCTCACCTCCAGATTTCTGGTAAATGACCAACCTTCAACACCCTGAACTCGTTCATGCAAAATGTGAGCCTTGACTCTTGTGTAAGAGCCCTTGAAGGCCCTCTCATTCTTACATAAATTGAACCTCCATTCCCATGAACCCCCACCGCCACCCATTTGCTTGATCTTGGTAACATGCCTCCACAAAGGATAGTATTCTTGCTGCCTGCTTAGTTGAGGTGCTACAGGGGAAGAAGAATCGACACTTTGAGAAGCCATGAATGTTGCAAAAATAGTAAAAAGTTGTATGGGCCCGCAAAATTGAGATAATTGGCCGAAACGCTAGTCGTACGGTACAAACCCCGACCGAAACGTCGCCGACCGTACCGTATGGCGTTTTGTACCCGTTTCGGCATTTCGGGGGGTTTCTGGTACTGGTATGGGGGGTGGCATGGCGTTTCCTGCAACATAGATAATAAGTAATAATAATAATAAATAGTTACTTATTATCCATGGGATGCATCCTTTCGTGGATAGTCACCATATGTTCTCTATATATGGACCATCATCATCGTAATAATATATCGATTATATCTCATCTCAAATGAAAAATCAACACGCAGCACCAGTAGTGCGCCCCACCACAACAAATCTACCTCCTTTGTTGAGATATGCGACCCACAGAAATAGCACGATCTCCCAACAATAACTCGGCCACTAAAACCACAAAGAGTTGACCCAACACAATAGATTTCGGTCTCTAAGAAGATAAAAACGACCCAGCAGCTATATAACTCGGTCCCCCTTGGTAACTCGCCCTCCACAAAGCATTAAACGCCCACACAGTTAGCAATCACAACCACAGCAAGCAACTCGACCCCTTTTACTCACCAACAATTCGGCCCCATAGAGAAATTCGAGCCCACGTGTCAAAATCTTTGTTGTCCTCAAGAAAACTCAATCACCCTGAAGAAATCTCGCTCCAAACCTATGAGTCTTCACTGCCAAAAAGATATATTCCTCCACACCTAAGTCACCTGGCACGGGGACACGGGACACGGAGGACACGGAAATACGAGTATCCGACACGAACACGGCGACCCCCGGAAATAGGACACAAAGGACACGTTATATATATATATATATATATATCAAAATTCAAATTATGAATTACATGTGAAAAAATGTAATAATTAAACTGTAAACATTTACATGATGATGATACAAATTCAATCATGCAACTGGTACTAACTTAGTAACTACTAAGTTACTAAGTTACTAACATAAATGATGACATTGCCAACTCAACATCGTTGTCCAAACCCATATCATCAGGAAACACATCCCACATCTTTGTCTTCCCCTTCAACCACTCTTCTCTTTGCCCAGTGCATGCAAATAAAACAGAGATTGGTGTGCACATACACCACTAAGTCACTTGACACGATGACAAAGAGAAGAGTTCAATAGAAGAGTTTATACTTAAGTGAAGGGTACATTTTTACTGGGGTCATGACAGAAGAGTTCAACAATCAATGCCACCAACATCGAGGTACATAAAGGGCATGGTGCCCTTGATTAAATGCCAGTTCCATACCCTCTTACATGATAGAATCCAGTGGAAACATTGCAATCCTGCCAATCTTGAAATCCTGAAAACCGTTAAGTCTGCTGAATTTTGAATGGGACCTAAAATTCTACTTTCTCCA
>SNQJ01S0068698.1:8951-34845 GCA_010110895.2 Picea sitchensis | reverse complement strand
GACTCGACTCGCTCATATCGCTGAGTCGCGAAATGCGAAAGGGCGCCTAAGTTGTTTGGCCTGTGGCCATAACCGCAGATCATACGAGTGCGGATAAGGGGATGGTAGGGTCTGTATCAGGCCCCGTAGGGATTCGGGGAACTCTGTCCCTCTGAGAAAAGAACAAAAAGGCCAAAAATTTATTATGCCGCAGTGGATGTGTGACAGGCATGAGTTGGAGAGAAGGAGGCCGCACTGCAGATTGAGGATTCAAATTTCAACCATTTGGAGTTTCATATCTTTATCATTCAACTTGAGACTTGGCCAGGGGGTTGATCTTGCCCCGATCTACATTTCTAGTGATTTTGGTGGTTATTGGAGGGCCTAAGGAAGGAGGCTTAAATATTGGACTTCAGAGAGAAGGAGGACACACTGCAGAAAGTGGATTTGCTCATCTGAGTAGTCAGATCTTCTTCAACCAGCTTGAAACTTCCTTTGGGAGTTTATCTTACCCCGATCTACTATTCGGGAGATTTTGATAGTGTTTGGAGGC
Organism: Picea sitchensis; assembly: GCA_010110895.2. Taxonomy (NCBI): domain Eukaryota; kingdom Viridiplantae; phylum Streptophyta; class Pinopsida; order Pinales; family Pinaceae; genus Picea; species Picea sitchensis. The sequence continues at coordinate 34,313 of SNQJ01S0068698.1, read as the reverse complement.
CTTGAGGAGGAAGGCTGAATTATTAGGGTTCTACAGCCATCCAGGCGGGCGCATATCATCCAGCAGACAAGGCTTTCAGTCATCTACAAGGAAGACATTGATCTTATATCTTCATCAGTCTATTGTGGAGCCTTTGGAGGCTATTATCTTCAGTTTTGTGAAGTCTTGGAGCAGCTATTCTTCTAGCTTCATTATTCTTATTGTATTGTCATCAGATCTACAAATCCATTATATCTGGATCATTCTACTATCTAAATAAAGGTCAGATCTGAAGTTGTTGATTCTATATTGGTGTTATATGCTTGCATCTTGTTCTTGTTTATGATATTTGTTCAGATCTACATCTCCATGTTATGATATCCTATGAATAAACCATTAATGCGCAACTATATGAAGTAAACCTGCAAACACAGTAAAACAACAGAAAACAGTTAATCAAACAATGGTTCCAAGCGAAAAAATTGGCTTGGGAACATTACAGAGAATCTACCCACTATCACCTTAGGTAAATCCTCCCCTCACTTTAGTGAAGGATAAATCCAACACAAGAGGGAAATCTCGGGTGACCCTAAGGGGAAATAAGACAAAAAGTGAGACGATGGAAGTGATGCCCCTATAAGTCAAGATACTAAGTGAAAGATAGCTTAGGAAAGAGTCTCAAAAGTGGTTAATAGTTGCCAAGAAACTTGAGTACCTACAAAAGATGATGTACCTGCGTGACACACAAGAAAAGACGAAATACAAGCTAAACAATCCAATGGACAAGCAAGTTAAGCTTGCTGTCCCTATTTGCAGCAGTCAACAGAAATATATATCATCAAGTAAATGGTTATTGAAGCTGCTACAAGATGCTAAAAGTAAGGTAAATGATGCAAGAGATAAAGTAGCAATCACTAAGATAACTCAAGTGTGAAAGCATAAGACTTTAGCAATGAGATAAGGCTGTTATAAACAAGTATTGCAGAGATATATTATCAGCCTTATGGCTGTAGCAAACTAGATTATTATGGCAGCTTGCTAGTAAACTTTGATGGTTGAAATGTGAGTTATAAATCAAAAAAGCAAGTAATTTGCTGCAGCCCTAATGGTTGTAGCTTTTATTTAGTTATAGCTCCAAGAAGACAAAGCAAACCTAGATGCCCTAGAGGCTTTAGCAACCTCAAAGCATCAAGAAAAGATTCCAACTTGAACGATATAAATATCTCTCTAAATCACGTTTACCAAAGCAAACAATTTATTTCTCCAATGCAAATAAAGATTAGTGCCTTCAAAATTTGGGTGAATGGAGTCTTAAAAACATATGTTAGATCAACAAAATCCCTAGGGGTGTAAACCCTCTTACTCCCTAGGTCATGCAAATCAAACTAAGGTAAATCTAGGAGGGTATACACCCTTGTATTCCTCCTAGCAACCTTGCAATAAATGACTTATAAACTAGCAAATGAAATGAAATTTGATGGAGGGTGTATGCACTTATACTCCTCCTAGGGTTTTAACCAACAATAATCATGAAAGAAGCAAGAAGAACTAACAATTGCAGATTTTTCTTACCAATTCCAAGAGAGATGCAAAATCAAACCCTAGTGCACCAAGCACTGACCATTCACAAGCAAGAAAAGAAGTCGCCAAGAGGTGCGCACCACCTTAGTTCAATCATTCACCAAGAGATATCACCAAAAATCATTTGCACAAGAGAGAGATATCAAATTGCCCAAGTAGGGCACAAATTTTAGCCACTAGTCTTCGCACAATGGGAGAGCTATGAAAAAAATGAAATAGAAGTGATCTCTATTTATACAAATCCTACTAGAAGTGTTTGTCCACTTAATTTTAGGGTAAACCACAAAGTAAGGGATCAACAACCCTTACTTTGCCCCTTTATAAATTTAAATTTGATTTGGCACATAAGAAACCCTAAAATAAAGATGACATCACCCTTCTAGGGCAACCATTTGGCATCAAGAGAAGGATGTGGGCTTGGAGATGACACGTTGGGCCTCCAAAGAGCTATGATCTTCAAGATACTCCTCTGCATCCAAAGATGCCAAGTGTCAACCAAAAACATCACCACCACCAAAAACCCTAGCTCATGCATGACGTCACCCCCTAAATGTGGCGCTCTAGCCTCCAAAGGCAGGTTGTTGGGGTGATGAAGGGCTAAGAAGGGTCCTCCAAGGTGCCTCTCAAACTACCAAAGGTTGCATCATTGTCTGGTGTGTGGGCCATGGTATCGATCCAGTGGGCTTCAAGCCCCAAATCTCAAGTCAAATGCATCATGATAAGTACATCAAGTCAATAAAAAAGCCATCTAAGCATGTACATCCAAACCACCTCATCAAAACAAACAAGTGCTCAAAGACCCTATGCAATTCGCCAAGTTTAGGTATGGGAGGGTTGACCAAGCAACCTACTGGGTGAATCGTACCTCAAGTTTAGGAGTTTTTCCCAAGGGGACACCTCTCTAAGACATGTGGACAAAGTGACATGGATGGGGGCAAGAATCTTGGGCATGGGGTTCATGACATACATGGGATCGTAGTATCTCATTTATGGGTGCCTTTGTAGAGGATGTGCTATGCCTTCATTTTCAATGCAACCTTTTTCCAAGCCCATTTATTGCCTTTTGTTTCTTTTAAGATGTTTCCAAGTTGAAGCCAAGGTGGGGCTTCTACCTAAGCATGAAAAACAGTTCCCACCTTGACTCTACCTTGGTCACATCATGCTTCCCCAAGTTGAAGACAATGTGTGGGGCTTCTACCTAAGCATGAAAAACAGTGCCTGCACATGGTCCACTTTGGTTGGCATTCTGTATTAGTTATTTTTCACGGGTCCCATCAGTTTCTTATGAGAGACATTTCATTGTCCTCGGGATCCCTGGGAAAGCATCCAGGAGGTTCATGATTGGCTTTTATCTTTTTCCAGCTATAAGCCTCTGGGCCTTCAGCCCCTTCTTCCCATGAAATGAGGAACAATCCCTCCTTGGGTCAGTACACCCGAAAATCCCAAAAGGTAAGGAGATGAGGGGATGAAGTGTGGAAAGTGACAAGTATGGTCAGGAATGGCACAATGACTTTTCAAGAGGACCACCCAGTAGCAAACCTATCCCCAAGGGTTACCCACTTACTAGGGCGCAATGTCAACCACCAAGGTGAAACAAGGTAAAGAGCATAATTTCCAAGTAGACGTTACATAATCAAAAGCAGTTTTAAAGAAAACAAACTCAAATGCCTCAAATATTGAAATGACACTCACCATAATACCTGGTTTGTACCTCCGGATGCAAGATGATGTGGTGGATACCCTCATGATGAACCTGGAACTGTGGTGGCAAGGCAGGTCTCTGTCTGTCCAAGTGGACACTGCTAGTCAAGCTGTCTCTCGATACTCCATGTCTGCAACCTGAGGGCCTCGAGACATCATCTCCTTAGTTATCCCTAGGAACTAGGGATAACATCTAGCTCCTACTTGGGGACATGTACTCGTTGTAGAGTGCATGAGAACCGCAGCATCTCCTGATGGACCTGTGCCTACACTGAAACATAAAATTGTAAAATCTAGGGTAGTTCTATCACCCTTCATCCATATATATCAAAACTCAAAATAACAACTAAACTAGAAAGAAAATTTTGCAATTTTTATAAAAATTTCTAGACTAAACATGTAATATGATGAAAGCAATATGCAAGTAGAGAAAAATGAAAAATGAAATGCATCTAAACTACCATGAGCAATCAAGTTGCAAATGCAAGGAAAGCAAGATGACCTACCTACTTACCTAGGGCCTGAGCCCTGAAGAAGTCAGGTGTCTTGAATGTAGGGTCGGAGAAGAGACCCATCCAGTGGTAATGGCATCTTTCTCCCATCCAAAGTTGTCAAGTAGTACTTCTCTTTTTCGAAATTCTTCTTGATGATGTAAGGACCAAGCTAAGCATTGTCATTCTTCTGACCATATTTAGGCTTTCCCTTTCTCTTGTCCCACATGAACGCAAGACTTTCTTCATTGTAGTTGATGTAAGGTATATTCCCGATGTAAGGATAGGAAGGAGGCTCTGTGTTAACTGCATCTTCAGTGGCTTTCTCGCATTCTTTGTTTTCTTTATCTTCTTTCTTCAATATATGAATGGACCCTGGCTCTTTCCCCTGGAACTTTGCAAGCTTCTCCTTGTACTCATTTGTCCTTGGGAGTAGTGTATCTATGCAATCCTCCTGTTCAAAAGGCAGCTCCCAAGGATCATACTCAATAGTCTAATGAGGTACATCAAAGTCGCACTTGTGTAATCAGGATTGTTGGGGTCCATCACATGCTTGTCAACTTGCTCTCGACTATATAAAATCTCAAAGGTGCCATCCCCCATGGGAATGTGTGCATGGGTGAGATCCATACTAAGAAAACCCCCAAGAGCAGCGGACCAGCTTCTTGATAGAAGCATACCCCAAGCATCCGGAACATCAATCACGACTATGTTCATAATGAGGTTGATATGAGGGAAGTCAATCAAGTAAACTTCGACATCTTCACAAAGCTCGTAAACCTTGACCTTCTTGGAATCAATACCACAAACATTTCCATAAGGTTGGGTCGTCTTCAAACCAATTTGTTCCATTACTTTCAAGAACATCACATTTGTCCAGGCTCCAGAGTCCAGCATACAATTATTCAAACGGAGGCCATTCATTCCCAAAGAAAGATAAAACGAAGGGTTACTATCCTTTTGTCGATCAAGATACATAGTGTTCAAGATGATCGAAGGGTCCTCCTTCTCGGCTGGTACGTTTAGTAACTTCAAGACTTCCCTCCTCACAGAAGGGATCTTGCACATCTCTGTCACAAGAACCGCCATATTCAACTTTTCAAACATGGCTACAACATCTATGCTCAACCAAATCTCTTTTTCTATTGGAGTTGCCTTTGGAAGCAACTCATGTACTAGAGGTGGAAGTGGGGGGACCACCTTCTTTGTAGATGGAGGAGAAACTGTTGCTTCTGGCTGAAGTAGAGTGGATGGTTGTGACAGAGGAACTGGAGCCTTATTTCTTCTAGTGTATATCAAAAATTCCCTTTTCCTCGATTCCTTTCTCTGATCATCTATTTACTGGTTTAATACCCGGAGTCATTCCTCTCTTTCTCCTTTTCTTCTAGCTTCATCAATTTGTTCCTGTGTGACGTCTTCCTCTTGGAAGTTACAGATCATATCCATGAAGTTCATACTATCAAGAGAGTCCTCATCTCGTCGGGGACATTCATCCTCCTGATGAGGTTCTTGGCATGGAGAACACCATGGCGTTTCTTACATGTTGACCATTCCAACCAGGTTTAATGTATCAGGAGCCTTTGCCTCTTGTTGAGGCCTTGGCTTCCGCCCTGTGGCATCTCTGTTGTCTAGCAAACTAAGGTCTGAAGGCAGATTGATTTCTTTCCATGGTGGTTAATCGGCCCATGATCGGATTCTGAGCTTGAACAAACTGGGTACTCATCTAGTCTATCTTTTGAGTCAACGGAGCAATTGGATCTGGAGTACTTCTACTGGAAGCTTTAGTCTGTCTCTGCCTTGGCACCAGGATACTGAAAAGGATCGATCTTCGAGTCAAGAAGGTTTTCTTCAATTTCTGCACTATACTCTTTGGCTTGTGCCAAGGTGATGGGCTTCTTGTCCTTCAGGATGAAACGAAATTTCCCATCGAAAGCATTCATGTAAAGGAGACGAACAGCTACATCAGTAGGGCGTAGATCTGTTAGGATTTAACTATACAACCTGTCAAACCTGTTGTCAAATTCACTCACTGTCTCATTCTCCTTCTTCTTTATTTGATTGAACTAAGCTACAAGCATTCTGTTGTCTTTCTTCGTTGTCCATCTATTCTTGAATAACTTGGCAAAGTCTTCATAAGATGTTATGTGATTATCAAGAAGTCCTCTGAACCATCTCTAAGCATCTTCAGTGAATGATGAGGCTAGTAGCTTCATTGCTACATCCTCATGTTCTACTTCTTCATTTTCCATGTCTCGGCCCATGGCATAGAGATGATCGTCAACAGTGATCACATTATTTCCTAGAAACTTTGGCAACCATTTGTAAGACTCTTTTGGCATGGTATTGGGATATCCAGGGATGGTGGCCATGTTCAAGGATTTGTAGAGATCTTTTGCCCAAGGGTGAGCCATTGGAGCAAGTGGAAGGGTACCTTGGAAAAGGGTTTTGACAACGGAAGACTTGAGAGGAGGCCTTCTTCGGTAAACCTTAGAAGGCTTGAATCTCCAAGGGGGGAAATTCTTGAGGGAAGATGGATTCTAGGAAGGTAGAGTCGCCAGATGAGCTTCAAGAAGAATTCATCAAGGGTGGAAAAGGAACATCCTTCAAGTGGAGTCACCAGGAAAGCTATGGGTAAAAGGCTTTGGGATGGTAGTTTGCCAAAGTGTCGTTAGGGCACGAAAGAGGATTCAAAATCCTCCCCGGCAATGGCGCCAAAATGTTATCACACAAACTGTAGGTTGGGAAAAGCCAGACCCAATCCACGGGATGGTGATAACGGTGGGAGAATCTACCCACTATCACCTTAGGTAAATTCTCCTCTCGCTTTAGTGAAGGATAAATCCAACACAAGGAGTGAATCTCGGGTGACCCTAGGGGGAAATAAGACGATGGCAGTGATACCCTCATAGGTCAAGATACTAAGTAGGAGATAGCTTAGGAAAGAGTCCCAGAAGTGGTTAATAGTTGCCAAGAAACTTGAGTACTTGCAGAAGATGATGTACCTTCCCAAGACACAAGAAAAGACAAAATACAAGCTAAACAATCCAATGGACAAACAAGTTAAGCTTGTTGTCCCTATTTGCAGCAGTCAACAGAAATATATATCAGCAAGTAAATGATTATTGAAGGTGCTACAAGATGCTAAAAGTCAGGTAAATGATGCAAGAGATAAACTATCAATCACTAAGATAACTCAAGTGTGAAAGCATACGACTTTAGCAATGAGATAAGGTTGTTATAAACAAGTATTGCAGAGATATGTTATCAGCCTTATGGTTGTAGCAAACTATTGCTACAGAAGAAAATTTCAACACACAAAAAGTACAAGTAAACCACCCAAAAAGTGTGTTGAGACTAGTAGATTATTATGGCAGCTTGCTAGTAAATTTTGATGGTTGAAATGTGAGTTAAAAATCAAAAAAGAGAGTAATTTGCTGCAGCCCTAATGGCTGTAGATTTTATTTAGTTATAGCTCCAAGAAGACAAATCAAACCTAGACGCCCTAGAGGCTTTAGCAACCTCAAAGCATCAAGAAAAGATTCCAACTTGAACGATATCAATATCTCTCTAAATCACGTTTACCAAAGCAAACAATTTATTTCTCCAATGCAAATAAAGAATAGTGCCTTCAAAATTTGAGTGAATGGAGTCTTGAAAACATAAGTTAGATCAACAAAATCCCTAGGGGTGTAAACCCTTTTACTCTCTAGGGCATGCAAATCAAACTAAGGTAAACCTAAGAGGGTATACATGCTTGTATTCCTCCTAGCAACCTTGCAATAAATGACATAAACTAGCAAATGAAATGAAATTTGATGGAGGGTGTATGCACTTATACTCCTCCTAGGGTTTTAACCAACAATAATCACGAAAGAAGCAAGAAGAACTAACAATTGCAGATTTTCCTTACCAATTCCAAGAGAGATGCAAAATCAAACCCTATTTCACCAAGCAATGACCATTCACAAGCAAGAGAAGAAGTCTCCAAGAGGTGTGCACCACCTTAGCTCAATCATTCACCAAGGATATCACCAAAAATCATTTGCACAAGAGAGAGATACCAAATTTCCCAAGTAGGGCGCAAATTTCAGCCACTAGTCTTCTCACAATGTGAGAGCTATGATAAAAATGAAATAGAAGTGATCTTTATTTATATAAATCCTACTAAAAGTGTTTGTCCACTTAATTTTAGGGTAAACCACAAAGTAAGGGGTCAATAACCATTAGTTTTCCCCTTTACAAATTTAAATTTGATTTTGCACATAAGAAACCCTAAAATAAAGATGATGTCACCCTTCTAGGGCAACCATTTGGCATCAAGAGAAGGACGTGGGCTTGGAGATGATACGTTGTGCCTCCAAAGGCTTTCTCCTCAAGCGCTATGATCTTCAAGGTACTCCTCTCCATCCAATGATGCCAAGTGTCAACCAAAAACATCACCACCACCACCAAAAACCCTAGCTCATGCATGATGTCACCCCCTAAATGTGGCGCTCTAGCCTCCAAAGGCAGGTTGTTGGGGTGATGAAGGGCTAAGAAGGGTCCTCCAAGGTGCCTCTCAAGCCGCCAAAGGTTGTCATCATCGTCCGATGCGTGGGCCATGGTATCCATCCGATGGGCTTCAATCCCCAAGGAAGCCCAGGCTAGGCTTATTCTTCCAAATCTGTCCACCAACTAGGTCCTTCAAAGACAATGGATATGCCCTCCAAGGATATCATGTCAAATGCATCATGATAAGTACATCAAGTCAATAAAAGAGCCATCTAAGCATGTACATCCAAACCACCTCATCAAAAAAATAAGTGCTCAAAGACCCTATGCAATTTGCCAAGTTTAGGTATGGGAGCATTGACCAAGCAACCTATTGGGTGAATTGTACCTCAAGTTTAGGAGTGTTTCCCAAGGGGACCCCTCTCTAAGACATTTGGACAAAGTGACATGGATGGGGGCGAGACTCTTTGGCATGGGGTTCATGACATACAAGAGATCGTAGTATCTAATTTATGGGTGCCTTTGTAGAGGGTGTGCTACACCTTCGTTTTCAATGCAACCTTTTTCCAAGCCCATTTATTGGCTTTTGTTTCTTTTAAGATGTTTCCAAGTTGAAGCCAAGGTGGAGCTTCTACATAAGCATGAAAAACAGTGTCCACCTTGTCTCTACCTTGGTCACATCATGCTTCCCCAAGTTGAAGACAATGTGTGGGGATTCTACTTAAGCATAAAAAACAGTGCCCACACATGCTCCACTTTGGTTGGCATTCTGTATTAGTTATTTTTCACGAGTCCCATCAATTTCTTATGAGAGACATTTCATTGTCCTTAAGATCCCTGGGCGAGCATCCAGAAGGTTCATGATTGGCTTTTATCTTTTGCCAGCTACAAGCCTCTGGGCCTTCAAACCCTTCTTCCCATGAAATGAGGGACAATCCCTCCTTTAGTCAGTACACCCGAAAATCCCAAAAGGTAAGGAGGTGAGGGGATGAAGTGTGGAAAGTGACAATTATGGTCGGGAATGGGATGATGACTCGTCAAGAGGACCTCTCCTAGTAGCAAACCTATCCCCAAGGGTGATCCACTTACTAGGGCGCAATGTCAACCACCAAGGTGAAACAAGGCAAAGAGCATAATTTCCAAGGAGATGTTACATAATCAAAAGCAGTTTTAAATGCCACAAATATTGAAATGACACTCACCATAATACCTAGCTTGTACCTCATGGGGCAAGACACAATGTCTTTCGGATGCAAGCTGATGTGGTGGATACCCTCATGATGAAATTGGAACTGTGGTAGCGAGGCGAGTCTCTGTCTGTGCAAGTGGACACTACTGGTCAAGTTGTCTCTCAGTACTCCATGTCTGCAACCTGAGGGCCTTGAGACATCATCTCCTTAGTTATTCCTAGGAACTGGGGATAACAAACATCACCGTTCCTATACATCCTATCTACACAACCCCCTTGTTCCACACAGTACTTCCACTTAGTTCCCCCCTAAACTTCTTGAATTGACCAACTTCATCACAGCCCCTGGCCAAGACCCTATGACCCATGTGGATGCCTTCCCTATATAGAATGCATGCCACATAATGACACCATTATGAAACCTTCTCTCGTCCCTTAACAAACAAATCCCTCTATTGGTTCCACCACCTCCTTGAATGTTCCATACAGTTCACCATTGTAAACAATATGTAACTCTAACCTGCAACAAGGCACCAAAAATAATATCTAAATTTTAACATACAGAATTTTGGCATGATAGTGACACTCCTATGGGCTTCTACACCATCCCAAATTTTGACCTTGACATCCATGGAGAATCACAGATTTTGACACATTTGCAAGGGGTATCACATCCATCTAAAAAACTAGGTACTGAATCTGAAAAATCAAGTCACCATGCACCCTCTACCACTTACAAACCATGTATCAAGACTAGTGTCCACTTTGATGGGTCAGAATTTAGAAATGCTCATGTGCTCCATCACTGACTATCCTGGCATTTGTCCCTTTTGCAATGATATTGCCAATCATAAGACACTTGATTTCTCAATGTGGAGTTGTAAATATTAACATGACAATTCTGCAGTTGCCATTTTTATTTTTTGTTCCTCCTACTCTGCCATCACCACATTGTTGACCTTGTTATGTTATACCTTATAAATATTAAACATTCAATTTTTCTCTACAGCGTTCGTGGGGTGAGGGATTCCAGTTTGTGGGGCCTTACTTCAGCATGCATCAATCCCCCCAACCTCAACTCAACAAAGGCTACAATTCCCTCACCCTCCTCAAGAGATAATGTTTCCAAAACAAATTCCAGGACATCTGATCCAAACTTCACCTCTAGGAGACAATTATCAGACCTACGATCTTCTATACTTCATATATCTAAGGACCAAGTTTGCTACAGACCAACTAGGTCGAATTGGGAGAGTCCAGACTCCAGACCCTACTTCTTAGGCACATCATCTAGTGCAAATGTACCATACCCCAGCCCATTATTCAAGTGGAATTTGAAGTCCACCCCTTTCTTCTTGAGGTCATATTTCCTCTAGTCTCTTTCCTACATAGAGTCTGGACCTTTGGGGACTCACCTCCAATAGAGAGAGGTAGTCTTTCCTAGCACTCTAATCCTTGGGGGCCCTTGCCTCAAATTGTCGAATCCAAACCATAGAGTTATGAGACGTTGAGTCTTCCCTCGACCTTCCCCCCAAGTGGTCAACCAATCCGCTCAAGGCCTATTCGAAGGTGTCAAACCAGGCCACAAACCAGACATCACCACAGTGACAAATAGATCCATAGCAGGATGCCCCCACGCATTGGACCAGCCCCCAACTTCAGCGAAGTGGTCAGGGTTCTATCCAGAGCTTATTTCCTTCAACCTTGGATGGTAGGAGAGCAAAGTTACCTCACTTCTATGTGCCCCTAGGATCATATAGCCAAATTCCATTATAGTGCCCAACAACTCCAACAGCGACCTAGTACCCTGGTTTCCCACCTCGCCCTTGGTCATCAAGACCAGGAGACCTTGACATCATCCTCATCTCTCTCTCTCTCTCGATCAAAACCAAGGTGTCCAGATTTCCAGCCTTGGATTCTCACATTGTATTACTACACCTATGATACTATTATTAATATCTTTTGTTTAGACCTAGCAACCAGGTGTTGCTTTTGCACTCCCACATTGTACTCACACTGGATGTATCTTTTAGTCCCATTGACCTACTTTTGTGGTGATTTGTCAGACATTTATAAAATTATCTTATGTTATCTTATCTTATCTACTCAACACTGTTGTTACATTGTCTACCATGGCTAAATACACAGCAGGTGACGCCTTATCTCAACTCACTGCTGGACATACGCAAATTGCAGGTGCATCTGCAAAATGAGATTCTGGCATGTAGCTTGTCTCTTAATCTGACATCTGCAACAATGTCATTCTGGACAATAAATGCTCTTCTGTGCACTGACAGACATGAAAACTGTCAACTGCTTGTGCTCCTTAGTGTCTGCGCTTTTCTCTTGGATCCACAAATTTTGGATACATGTAATTCATTGTCTACTGGTCAAGGACTTCTTGTATATTTCCTAAAGCTGCTTGCATATTTTTTGTGTATAGTTTCTCCTTCAAAGCTGCTTCTTTAAGTTGAAAATGGACTGGATTTGATTTCCTAAACTTTAGAGTTGAGAACTTTTAAATATTTTGCTTTTTTTGTATTTCGAAAAACTTAGTCATGCACGTCAAACTTCTCCCTCATATATCCTTAATTTATTTGATTCTTTTCAAATGTTTCTCTGTCCCATGGTCTGGCTCCACTCTGAATATAACATCTCTCCCACAAATATAAGTTATGTCAATTCACTTCACACATTTATAATACTCGTGGGAGGTTAAGGTGGTTTCACCTAACCTTTAAATTTGCATTTGCATTTTTCATAAAATTAACATTACACACACGTGTATTTGGTGTTGATTTTAGTCCAATACTCTAGTCTTTCTTGTTTTTCATTCTATTTTCTGCTGAAAGTTTTATGATTCCTCTGTACTTTATACAGTTGATCTGATACGAAAAACTCAGTTCCACCCATGGCCTCAGGATCAGGTAACATTTTTCACTCTTATTACAGTTTCCACACCAACGAGATCAAAAAATGGACAGAATTCTTTAAGTCGTTCTGTTGCTTATTACGGAGAAACGTAGACAACATAATCTCAGATATCAGTCTGTCATTACTTTAATTTCTGGGCATCTAACCAAGGGATATTTTTTCATACAAAGTATGACAAGGCTAAAGTAATAACAAATGGTAGTTTCAATGGTGTGTTATATTCACTGTTGTTTTCTTTTGCAGCAATTACTTGAAATGTATCCTTGTTTAAGATCCAAATCGGTTGGACATATGACAAAGGCTGGAAGAAAACCCAGTCTTTCATTCTTCCATCCTGTTGTTACAACTTGTTAAAGTTTACAGTTGCTCTTGCTTCAATTGTTTAAGAAAAGTTGTTGTTTAAGTTTCAAGCCAAATTCATTGATCAAATGGGTAGGATCATTCTTACCCACAAGAAAGCGATGCATTCAAAGAATAATTGATGATTATCTCAGGGAAAAAGAAAGAAGGGCTTGCATTACAACCTGTATTAGGGCTATTTTGACCTGCCTCTGCCTGAAGAATAATTAATACATAATATCCTTGAAGGAATACATTAAGATGAATATTCTAGTAGTTGGTGATGAGGTATGTTAAGAACTGTATGACCTAATAAAAAATGATTAACAGTTGTGCTTGTCAGAAAGTTCAAAAATGCAGTGGAAAGCCTCTTCACAGCTTACCTTAATTTGCCAGTGCCAACTTGTCCTTAGTGACTGTTATCCACCAAGTTGCACGAGGATGGACTTGCAGATGAGCCGCCAAAGATTGAACAATGACTTGTTCAAAATTCAGAGTTTAAAAGTCTAGTAGGCCAATATGGCCCTTTTTCAACTTTTTTACCACATTTCCATACCATACAGGGAATTGTAATAAGAGGTGTTGCATGATGAAATTTGTAAAAGATTTAGCCACGTAAGACTTAGACATGAGTTGTTACTCTGGAGTATTTTTTTCAGTGTTACAAAAATCGTTTCAGCGAAAAAATCGTCGGGATCCAGAAAACATCGTTTCATAAAAATTGGCAAAATATCGGCAATATATCGACAAACTTAAATGCACAAAAAAACCAAAAAAAACCCTCACGGACCCTTAAATGCACAGACTTTTTTACACAGGCGATTTTTTCCACTGACCCGCAATTTTTTCTCGATTTTTTCTGATTTTTTCAGCGATTTTTGGGGAAAAAATCGCAATTTTGGCAATTTTTTGCCGATTTTTGTCAGAGGTTTTTTTTACTTGTTAATTATATTCTGTTGTCCAAGCAATTTATAATTTCCAAGTTTTTTCACTCAATTCTCCAAAGCTGGAGTATATACTCATGACTGGGTCTTGGCATGGTCATCTAAACCCAGTGTCTAGTGTATATTACCATGTTAAACATCATCCTAGAGTTTTATGGAAATGTGCTAAGTCCCCCTTAGGATTTTTATTTTTTTCAGTTAATAAAAAATTTCCCGTAAAACGGAATTTTTTTAATTGTAATTTGAAGTTGTATTAAAAAAGTGGTATTAGGAGGCTTCATATGCCTTGGGGGTGCTCATGGTTTCACTTGATGACTTGATTGATGGTTGTGCGATGCTCTTTGGTGCTATGGTATATCATTGGTGAATGATTATGTTGTTCATGGTTAGCCTAGCCTAACACTCATACATCTCATGCTCTCATTTTATTATGACTTTAGCTTATGGTGGGGTTTACTAGGAGGTACCACTTCTATTTTCATGGTACAAAACTTTTATGAGATATACTCCTCACTGGCACAAATGTGGAGGCAAATTTATTATTTTAATGAGGCCACCTCTTTTGCACCTTAGACCATGGTGAGGGCATATATGTTGAGACAAAATTAAAAGTTATGTTATACTAGGCAACTCTATACTCAAAGGGGCATGACACATATGTGGAGGCAATTAAATGTTATTTGAATATACTAGATAGGCCATATCCTTCACCCACACATCAATTCAACCCAATGCAGCCGTGTGATTTATTTTGCTCACAAATATAATGGAAAGGACCATGATATGAAATCGATGGCACATATGTGAGGCAAGTAAATTATATATTATTGTGGGCTCATCTTTACAAATCCGTGGGTCATCATTTTCATAGCCACATTGGTTATAAATTCATAGCTTATCATTTAAGCATTGAAAAGGGATACCATACGAACCCAATCATGTACCACGTAGCTGCATTGCTTCCATTGATTATGAAGCTCTGGGTCATAATGAAATCGTGGAAAGGGGATGCCATATCGCATGGATCAAATCTTATGCCACCTTACATTTGGTCTATTGTATATGTTATGGTGTGAATGAGGCCACACACATGATGGAGCCGTCTTGGTTATTATAAGTCGTTGCCTATATATGGAGCCGTCGTTTGAGCCAAGTATAATGTGAACCCGTATCTATATACGCAATCGCCTCCTATTATTTCTTCGTGCTACCTTTGAAGTGAAGCCATAGCTCCAAGAGTCGTATGATAAGTCAACCATTTCATGAGCAGCCTTTACTACACCAATTTCAACGTATATGTTAAGGTTTGAAGCTGTTTTACTTTTGAAGACTCGAGCTCATGTTGGAAGGGTGCCATATGGCACACATGGGATGAAATTATAGCTGAGTTGTTTAATCCATCCGTGAGCCATTTGACCATGAACTAACTTGAGTTGAGCTAGCCGATTTTAATGATAGAGGCATCCCACTTTATAGAGGATATTCGGTTGTCGTACAATGGCATACATCAATTGTCTCTCTCTTCATCGACTTAGTGGAATCTGTTGGTAGTCTCACACATCATGGAGTTGTTCATATTGATGGAAGACATATGCATGCATGTAGTGGGTCGATGTTATTGAAAATATAGATGGAGGTCCACCTTGCAAGTTAATTGCACATTTGAGGAGATTGTTACACCTGGCTATTTTTGGAAGTGCTTCTAGCTAATTCATTATTTTATTAATGTTGAAATTTCTCATTAGGTTAGTTAGATGAGAACTCTATTATATTGTTTTCCTTGGAGAAAAAGATGATTATCTTATTATTTCTTCTAGGAGAGAAGAGTGGATCCCAACAACTCACTTCTAATTCTAGTAAGGAGTTTGTTGAGGAGAATAGAAATGTAATGTTTTATTGTATTCCTTGGAGATCTAATGGATCTAAGAAAACAATTACTTTTTTTATGGTAAAAGGAGTTGAGCTCAAACCTATATAAGGGTTTGCTCTCTCCCTCATTTGTATGGTTGGATTTTGGGGATTGAGGAGCTCTCCCTTTGGATTTCATTTGTAACCACATGCTTGGAGCCTAATAAGAAATTGGAGGTATATTTTCATTTGATGTGAGGCTTTGTTGTGCACTTATATTTTATGTGTGACTTTGTATTAGAAACCCTTGTAGCATGTTGTGATTGCCTTTATCAACCAAGAGTCATTTGGATAGAATAATGTTAGGACATACCTCTCTTATCTCTATTGTTCTTATGTTAACCTTTCATATGATAAACTAAATTTTTGTTAGATTAACATAACCTCGCATTCATGACAAATGCTTAAGTACGCACCTATAGTCTTCCAAGGTTGTTTTCTGCTATAAAAATCAGCAAGCTAAGGCTGACTTGCAGTATGCATAGCAGCCCATATTGCCTTTCATTTTCATGCACTTGCCCTCTTTGATCTATTCTCCCATGACTCGATTTTCCCAAGGCATGATTAGACACTTGGTCTTGGGGTTTCTACCTTCATATTCCTTTCCCATACCACTCAATTCCACTTTTACTACATCCATTTGTTTTACTTAAGCTAACTCTTCACAAAATCACTTGAGCCTCCACTCTATAGCCTTAGCAATCCTATCTTTAAGGAAGCCCCCCTTGAGTTGGAGAAGAGCAGACCAAAAGTGTGAGGAAGAGCTACTATGGTGACAGTGGGTAGCCTTCTTGAGTGCACAAAACTAGCCCCTTGATGCTTAGGACTTTATATCATTTGGGGGTGCTAGATTTTGTTGTAACGAGATGCAAGTTAAGATGAAGTTTCTAGTATTTCTCATCTATGTGCCCATCTACATCACAATGTTTGTAATGTTGATCCAGGTGGATATTGGTGGCCACCCACCTATTCCAACTGGCTCCTCTTAACAGTTTTTAGTTCAACACGTTTCTCTGTAATGATGACATTTCTTTGTAATTGTGGGTTCTGCACTTTCAGGGCTATCCTGAAGCCCTACACAGCATCTAGGTGGATATTGGTGGTCGTCCACCTATTCCAACTGGCTTATTTTGGATGTTTTCATGTCAGTACATCTTTTTGTACTTCTAGGGCCGTTTTGGGGCCCCAAACAGTGTTTTTTTTGGCTTGCCACAATCAAATTGTAGACAGAATCAGAGTTTGACGGCATAATGTGTAGTTCTCGAAAAGACCTTTCCAACGGGCTATCACACGCCTAAACGGAGGTCGTATGCAAAAGTTACGACCCCGAGAAGTTGAGGTACCAACTTACCCATCGAGGCCCACATAACTTTTGGCGTTTCATCTCCTAGGGTTAGGTTTTTGGATGTCTAGGGTTTTGGCATTCATGAGTAATGTTAAAAAGGCCTCTGGAGCCTCATTGTAATCATTATGCTTAGACGGATGCGCGTAGCATCCACATCTCTTCTCAGAGATAGCTACCACTATTCGGGCAAGTTGTTTTTAGTTCTGCAGTTTTACAGTTTCAGCCTATTTTATTTATTCAATAGTAGTTATTGTTCACTGTATATATGTTGTTGTTCTCCGTATCTCTGTGTTATTGTATTCAGTCTGTTATTCATTTCGTTCCGCTCATAAATCTAGATCAGTGGTATCAAAGCGGTATGCTCTTCATTTATTTTTCTTCGTGCATGTCCCCGAAAAGATCTGGGTACAAGAAGTTGGGACTCGAACCAGACGAGCCTTTACAAGATCGGTCGTGTTGAGCCCGAAAACAACTCATAGGGGACGAGAAGAAAGATGATGGAGCAGGAGATCCTTTTAAATAGTTGCTCGAGGAAGCCCTTGCACAACAAAGGAACGAAATGATAGACAGCTTTGCATAGATCCTTCGACGGTTGCCGACAAGAGACGCATCTTCATCAAGCGGCCATTCAACCCCCTTCAAGGTACAAGTAAATTTTGATATTTCATTATTTGAAGGACTAATAGATGCAGATGCTCTAGATAAATGGTTGAATCTGCTCGAAGGGTATTTTTTGGTCCACAATTATTCCGATAGGGAAAAGATTACTTTTGCACTCCTCAAGGTCGTCCCCCATGTTAAGGACTGGTGGGATACTTACTCTGAGCAAAGGGCCATTATGGTGAACTAAGTTCACTTACGTAAACATCCAATGTAAATAAGACAATAAGTTGTAAATAAGACAGTAAGTTATAATCCATAAAGGACAAATAATAAATGTATATAAGAATATATGAAATAATAAGATATATTACAACTGAGAACTGAGCGTTGCATATATACCCACGCAGGAGTGCCCTTTCATAAGAGACATGACATTTCATATGTCATGTCTCTTCCTAATTAACTATTAATTATTAGTTATTTATATTTATTTATATTTATATATTTTATGTTTGTTATAGCCATAGAGGAATCTACAACATTTGCAGTCACCCCCACATGGGATTCCTTCAGGGATGTCATTAAAGAACAATACTACCCTATTGGAAGCTACAAGGACCAGTACACAAGATGGACCACGCTGCGTCAGGAAAGGGACCAGAAAATCCAGATTTCACCAATATTTTCCACACCCTGCGCACCAAATTGGGTATCAAAGACTCTGAACGACATCTGGTGCTCAAATACAGCAGTTGTCTACAGAGATACATTCAAACAGAAATGGAATTTCTGGACATCACATCATTAGGTGCAGCTTATAGATATGTTTTCAGGATCGAGTAGAAATTTAAGTAGAAGAGGTGAGAGTTTGGATCTGCAAACTCCTCACAGCCGAAGTAGGGCAAAGGCGGCCCCAACCCACAAAACAAGGGACAGAGCAAAGATGGCTACTCTCAGGACAATCAGTCCAAGCCGCAACCCAAGAAGGATAATGAGAAGTCGAAGAAGGACACGGGAAAGTGGTGTGAATACCATAAAATCCCTTGGCACAACACCGAAGAATGTCACTCCACGTAGGGGTGCCCTTTCATAAGAGACATGACCTTTCATATGTCATGTATCTTCCTAATTAATTATTAATTATTAGTTATTTATATTTATTATATTTATATATTTTATGTTTGTTACATCCATAGAGGAATCTACAACATTTGCGGTCACTCCCACATGGAATTCCTTCAGGAATGCCATTAAAGAACAGTACTACCCTGTTAGAAGCTACGAGGACCAGTACACAAGATGGACCACGCTGCGTCAGGAAAGGGACCAGACAGTCCAAATTTCACCAATATTTTCCACACCTTGTGCACCAAATTGGGTATCAAAGACTCTGAACGACATCTGGTGCTCAAATACAGCAGTTGTCTGTATAGATACATTCAAACAGAAATGGAATTTTTGGACATCACATCATTAGGTGCAGCTTATAGATATGTTGTCAAGATCAGAAGGACACAGGAAAGTGGTGTGAATACCATAAAATCCCTTGGCACAACATCGAAGAATGTCGCTCCAAGCAGTCACTGGTGGCCGAGCTGAAAGTTTCCGAGTCAAAGGCAGATTCTGACTCTGAATCAAATCCAAAAGGGGGGAAGCGAATTATCGATGCCAAACCCAGCTCCATTGTCGCTACCACCAAAGTCCAGCCAAGCAAACCAGAAGAAGGGGAACACCTCTTTCACTCACAGATGTGGGTAAAGGGGGCTCTGCTTCATTTCATTGTCGATAGCGGCAATCAGAAGAACTTGATCTCAGCAGAGGTCGTCAAGCGGTTGGACCTACCGATGACACTGCACCCGCAACCCTACACCATCGGTTGCCTTCGCCAAGGAAGAGATCTTCGCGTCAGCCAATAGTGTCGTCTTCCCTACGGCATCAAGCCCTTCAAAGACGAGGTATTGTGTGATATTGCTCCCCTTGAAGTTTGTGATGTTCTTTTAGGACAGCCATATTTGTGGAAGCGACATGCTGTCTATGAGTCTAGACCCCACAGTGTTATTATTACTTTGGGTAGACAATTGTACAGGATACCAGAGGTAGCGCCGCCCACCGCTATTTCTTTAATCTCTGCTAAGCAATGCAGTAAGGTCATTTCACAAACCGGGAAGTTCGTCTTCTTTGTGATCCATGCTCACAATAAACAAAAGGTCGTTGCCACATCCGTGACCTCTACACAAAGCCTCTCTTTGCAGCAGAAGCAAGTGGACGGGATCGTGGAAGAGTACAGAGACATCTTCTCATCACCCACCAGGGTACCAATGCACTGCCAAGTCAAGCATCCAATTGATCTACCCCCTGGTGCACCTCTGCCTAATGGACCAGTCTATCGTCGCTTGCTGATGGAAAATGACGAAATCAAGCGTCAAATCCAAGAGTTGCTTCAAAAGGGGCACATCAGACCCAGCTCCTCCCCTTGCGAAAGCTCGATTATACTGGTGCAGAAGAAAGACGAGACCTGGTGGCTATGCATTGATTACAAAGCATTAAACAAAATCAAAGTCAGGAACCGGTACCCAATTTCCCAAATTGATGACCTTCTTGACCAACTCAAAGGGGCAAATTTCTTCAACAAGATTGACCTAAAGTTCGGCTACCACCAGGTTCCCATCGAACCGACTGATTTATGGAAGACAGCTTTCAAATCTAAAGGCCTCTTCGAATGGTTGGTCATGCCCTTTAGCTTAACAAATGCACCAGCAACTTTCATGAGGTTGATGGATGATGTATTGAGACCCTTCACCAACTCTTTTGTGGTGGTTTATCTGGATGACATCCTCATCTTCAGCAGAACTTGAGAGGAGCACATGCAGCATGTTCAGCAGGTTTTGAGCACTCTGCGGCAGCACAAGCTATATGCCAACTTGGAAAAATGCTCCATTAGCATGAACAGGGTCCAATACTTGGGCTACATTGTTGATGAGCATGGGGTACATGTGGATCCAGCTAAGATCCAAGTCATCCGGGACTGGCCAGCCCCGACCACACTAACCGAGCTTAGGAGCTTCTTGGGACTTGCCAACTTCTACCGATGGTTCATGTTGGGATTCTCCCATATTGCATGGGCCCTCAGCCAAGTGACCAAGGGTGGTGGCTAGGCAAAGTTCGCATGGGGGAAGGCACAACAACGAGCATTTGATGATCTGAAGCATCGCTTGTGCTCAACTCCAGTACTCTCCTTACCCGATCTACAACAACCATTCGAGATTGAGATTGATGCATCCAACTATGTTGTAGGTGCAGTTCTCACTCAGCACGGTCATCTAGTAGCATACCATAGTAAGACACTCTCAGATACCGTCCAAAAATACCCCACCTATGACAAGGAAATGTAATACATTGTGCAAGACTGTCGTCAATCGAAACATTACATTCTGGGAAAGGAGACAATCATCCACACTGATCATAAGCCTCTTCAGTTCATACAAACACAGGGGAAGTTGCAGAACGACCACCATCAAAAGTGGTCCACATACCTGCAGCAGTTCCATCTCAACATCAAGTATAATACAGGGAGCACAAATCATGTCATTGACTGCCTCAGTCAACCTCCTGTGGCTGCACTCACTACCGTGCTCCATTCCTGTGGGCATGAGGCATCTGAGTGGCCCCAACTTTATCAGCGAGATCCTAACTTCGCCACCACCAATCAGCTCTTGGGTACAGGCACGAATGTCACTGATTTTCACATTCATGATGGACTATTATGCCATCTGGGCCACCTCTGTGTTCCTACAAGCGAGCGTGCAAAGCTAATTTGGAAGGCTCACTACAGTCGGATGGTAGGACATTTTGGCGTGGAGAAAACTGTGGTCGTTCTACAGAAACATTTTTATCGGCCAAAACTTCAACAGGACATCCGCAAGTATATCAGATCTTGCACTGTCTGTGCCATTGCCAAGCCAACCATCAAGAAGCAAGGCTTATACACCCCTCTTCCTACTCCCGAGAGGCCTTGGGAATCCATCTCAATGGATTACATGTCTGGCCTTCTGTCCACCAAGCAAGGCAATGATTGCGTATTTGTGGTGGTTGATCGGTTTTCGAAGATGGCCATTCTCACAACCTGCAAAAAGAGCATCACATTGGCAGATACTGTCAAGCTCTTCTTCAAACGAGTGTGGGTCCATTTTGGGATACCACAGACCATCATCTTCGATCGGGACAGCAAGTTCCTTAGCACATTTTGGTCGAGTCTCTGGTCACTATTGGACACCAAGCTCACTAAATCCACTGCCTTCCACCCTCAAACCGATGGCCAAACAGAGGTCATCAATCGGATGATTGTGCACATCCTGCGCATGTATAACTCTAAGCATCCGCATACATGGGATGAGAGTCTTCTCTATGTTCAGCACAGCTACAACAGGGCTCTCCATAGCTCTGTCGACCATAGCCCATTTCAGGTGGGGTTGGCATTCCAACCCTTGGGTCCCATTGATGTTGCACTACCTCTTACAACCACACAGACAGAATCTTCCCATGTTCAGTTTGAGGTCGACAAAACCACCAAATTCATTGAACGGATTCAGCTAGTCCGCCAACAAGTCCATGAGATTTTACAGAAAGCCAATGCTAAGTACAAGCAGCGCCATGATCAACATCGGGTACCACACAAGTTTCAAGTGGGAAACAAGGTCTAGTTACATTTGCAGAAAGAACGCCTTGCAAGGCCCCATCAGAAGCTCCATCCACTTCGCCATGGGCCTTACACTGTCACCAAGGCGATGGGTGACAATGCTTTTGAACTCAACACTCCCCCCTTCCTTGGCTTGCACCCAGTGTTCAATGTGGACCTCCTCCGGCCATATTTTCCACCATTATTGGACACCTCGGGTATCGCAAAACAGTTGACACCAACAGAACTCAACCCTGACTTCATGGAACAGGCATCCACTAATCAAATAGTGGACACACAGGTCAAGTGCCCTCGCTAGCAGAGGATCCAGCTTTATCGGGTTGTCAAGGCAGGGCAGGTCCTGCACCAAGGCAAGTGGCTCACCCGAGGCCAAATTCAACAAAAATTTCTTCACCTAATGGGGGCACTCAACGCAATGGAGACCATTGCTTCCTAAGGGGGGAGGACTGATCCAGGTGGATATTGGTGGCCACCCACCTATTCCAACTGGCTCCTCTTGACAGTTTTTAGTTTAGCACGTTTCTCTGTAATGATGACATTTCTTTGTAATTGTGGGTTCTGCACTTCCAGAGCTATCCTGAAGCCCTAAACAACATCCAGGTGAATATTAGTGGCCACCCACCTATTTCAACTGGCTTATTTTGGAAGTTTTCATGTCGATACATCTTTCTGTACTTCCAGGGCCGTTTTGTACTTCCAGGGCCGTTTTGGGGCCCTAAACAGTGTTTTTGGCTTGCCACAATCAAACTATAGACAGAGTCAGAGTTTGATGGCATAATGTGTAATTAGTGAAAAGACCTTTCCAACAAGTTATCACACGCCTAAAACGGAGGTCGTATGCAAAAATTACGACCCTGGAAAGTTGAGGTACCAACTTACCCATCGGGGCCCACATAACTTTTGGTGTTTCATCTCCTAGGGTTAGGTTTTTGGATGTCTAGGGTTTTGGCATTCATGAGTAATGTTAAAAAGGCCTCTGGAGCCTCATTGTAATCATTTTGCTCAGACGGATGCACGTAGCAGCCACATCTCTTCTCAGAGATAGCTACCACCATTCGAGCAAGTTGTTTTCAATTCTCCAGTTTTACAGTTTCAGCCTATTTTATTTATTCAATAGAAGTTATTGTTCATTGGATATCTGTTGTTGTTCTCCGTATCTCTGTGTTATTGTATTCAGTATGTTATTCATTTTGTTCCGCTCATAAATCCGGATCAAATGCCTATTGGGATCTCTCATTTTTTGGATTGTCTTGCTGGTATCTTCTTGGCCCTTTTGTTGCTGCCCCTTTTGAGAATCTAGCTCAATGTAAAGAGCTTTCTTGCTCGCCTCATCTATACTTTTCACACTAAAAAACTGCAATTGCCTTCAGATATGGTTGAATAGTCCTCCAAGGCACTTCACCACCACCCTCAGCTCTTCCAAAAAGATACCCATTCTAGTGGCTTGCCTCTGGAATTCCGACATGTATTCTTGTACACCACATCATTGTTCTTGCTGAAGGTACTGCTAATTCAAGAGTTGCTCCTCTTCATAGCCTATGTAGAACTGTGATTTCAACAATGCCTTGATATCCTCACATTTCATAACCATGGGCTTCTTTCATATCCTCAATGCATCCACATAGCTATCCCACCACAACAGAGCATGTCCAGACATCTTCAAATGGGAAAAAGAAATATGTTGTGTTTCTTTGATTTGGTAAAGGCCAAAATTAACCTCCAATTGTTTCAACCAGCTAGTCAATGTTTGAACTTTAACTTGACCATCATACATTGGTGTTTCAAGATTAGCTTCAACTTTCAATGGAATATAGGAAGATGAAGCTTCTCACCTAGGTATCTTCTGGGTCACCTTGTCTTCTTCATAAGTCTCTGCTGAGCATCCTTCCTTATCCTTTATCACCAACAACTGTGTTACCATCTCTGTCAATGCAACAATGCTCTACTCCAGCTGAGTAAACCTAGCTTCCAGTCCTCCTTGTCATGTTCTCAATGAGAAGTCCCCACCACTCTTGGTTTTCTGCTCCTCTCTAGACCTTGCAGCAATGCTTCACCACCACCTTGGTATCCATTGCGGGTGTTTACCATACAGGTTCTTCACCATGTGTCTTCGAACTTGGGCTCCAATACCTTATGATCAAGCAAACTAATAATTGGGCTGTAACTATGAAACCATGATCCCAGCAATTCAATTTAAGTGCTGTGGGGATTGACTGGGTTTATAGATGCAAAGAAAGAGCAAACTATTATAAATTACCAATTGGGCAGTTTGCAAATGCGGTGGGGAATTGAATTGATAAATAAATGTGTGAAATCGAGCTGTAGAATGCAATCATGCTTTGCATGGAGAGTGGGTAATATAATTCACTGTTATTTCTTGTGAATTACACAGCAGCTCAAGCCAATATTTCATACCAACAAACAGAGAGAGGCATAAACATAGTAATTTCAATTTGGATATGAAATTCGTGGGCGCTGGATTTCGTTACCACCAGAACACAGCAGGCATACATAAAAACTCAGTCACACAGCAATGAATCACACCATAAACAACGGAATTTACCCTGGAGAAAGAAAAAGTATAGAATCGAATGCCTTTGCTGGGCTTTATTTCTCAGCAACTGCAGAATCACAATGCTGTTTTGGCTCTCTGGAGCATTACAGATTCAGAATTTTTTTATGCAATCCCTCTCTTCTCTGCCAAAGAACCTCTTCTCCAATGTTGTGCAAAAGATTATAGGCAGAATTCTCTTGCTGGGACCAGCTGGAAGGCCAAGCATCCCCACTCTTCAGCTCCCCAACTCTTGCAGCATTCAAGTTCACAGTTCCTTGCTTTATTTGTCTTCCTCTTTCCTTTTCTTTTAATTCTGTAATAATTTTGTGCTTTCATTGGCAATGCAGCACGTTAGAGGCTAGCAATAGCATATTGGACAAGTGTGGGGCCTTCACAACTGCATCCTCCGAACTCATCATCAACCTCATAGCCTCCAGTTTTGCTTCCATAGCCAACCTTCTGATTTTGCCGAGTTTTCTTCATTGAGCTGAGCAATAAAGTCCATTTGATATTTGTTGGGATCCATTTTGGATCAAAAAATCAGAAGAAAGACAAAGGGGTGGCCAAAGGGGGCAGCACAGGCTGCAAAAATAGAAGTATAGATAGG
>SNQJ01S0068697.1:30348-56532 GCA_010110895.2 Picea sitchensis | reverse complement strand
CTTCCAATGATGATTGCTTCATTCAGGGTTTCTCCTTTAGCCCACATGAGGACTTCTCCATCTATAAAGGCAACTTTGAAGCCTTTCTTTTCTAAAGCCGAAATGGAGAGTAGGTTTTTTGTCAAACCTGGTATAAAGAGTACGTCCTTCATCTTTATTGAGTTCCATGAATTTAGCTTGTATCTTGATTCTCCCACTCCCTTGATGGGATATTGGTAATCATCTCCAAGTGTCACTTTCTAAGAAGAATTATTTTCTGAAATACAAGAGATAATGTCTCTCTGACCTATCATGTGCTTGGAGGCACCACTATCAATGATCCACATGTCCTCTCCAGGTGTTACCGATCCTGATAGGGCTGAGATTAGGACATAGTCTTTGATCTGCTCTCTTATCATCTTTGTAGGTGTCTCTTCATCTTCAACTGCATGGGCGTGGTTCCTCTTATGTTTCCTCGTGTATTCTTATCATTTGGCTGAACATAATTTCACATTGTGTCCCATCTTGTCACAATGATAGCATTGTACAGATGAGTAATCTCTTTCCCTCCGTTGTCCTCTCTTCTGAAATCTCCTTGGATGAGATTCTTTATTATTGAATTTGTTTGGTGATTGAGGCTCTTTATGAGTCTCCTTCTGGAAGTAGGGTTTCTTCCTTCCTCTTTTGGTGTGAGTAGCTAGGACTTGATCATCATCTCTTGCTAGTAGAGCTTCATGGTTAGCTACTCTTGTTTCTTCTTGAATGCATTCTTCCCATAGACGGTCAAACTTTAGTTTCTTCGTTTTGGCACAAACCGTTTGGATGAATGCATCCCAAGGTCTTATGAGACCATTAAGAGATGTCATTATGAGATCATATTCATCTATGGTGTCTCCAATTGCTTCTAATTGTTCTTTAAATTTTGAGATTCTGGAGAAATATTCTTGGATTGTTTCTCCTTTCTGCATCCTCGTATTCTTCAGTTGAGTTCTTAGATTCATCTTCCAGTTTATGTTCTTTCCTTCGTACAGTCTACTTAGGGCATCAAATTTTTTTTTTAGAGTCTTCTTTGATGACACATAAGGAATGAGGTGGTCTTTGATTGAATCTGCAATGATTCTTTTGGCCCTGATTGTGTCCTTTAGATGCTTGGCTTTTTCTACAGCATCATCGGGTTCCAGTACTTCTTCTTTGAAGAATATTGCTAGGTAATTATCTTCAAGGATCGGGCCAATCCTATACTTCCAGGCACATAATTTTTCCATGCCTTCCAGTCTTTTAGCAAGCTTCATGCTTGCAGACATCTTTTACCTAGAGCTAGGAAAATGACCAAAAAATGAGAATGCTCAAAATCAAATTCTGAACTTACCAGGAGATGCGCTTGGCTGAGGCGAGTAGCCTGGTGTGATTGGATATGAGAAAATCCAACTTTTACCCCTCCAAAATTGATCTATGTATTTCTAGATTGGTGCTTCTGGTTTTCTGGTACCTCTGGTACTCTGGTACTTTTGGTACTTCTAGTTCTCTAGTTTTCTGGTACTTCTGGTACTTTTTGAAACTAGGGTTTCACTTTCCAGGAGATATAGCCACTGAAAAGGTGCGCAGAGAGTGCCAAAGTAATCCTTGGGGGAGGGTGCACTTTTCTAGATGTTTTTAGGGCTGAAAATATTCACCATAAAAAAGACCTAATTTGCATGTACGACAATAGTGATGATTTTCACTCTTGTGAAAGATGATTTCTTTAGCTTGGCTATGATACCATGTTAATGTTTAATCCATTATTATAGTTCTTTGGGTTTCAATAGATAACAAAAACATAAGACAAGATCACTGAGAAATACACAATCACAAGAGACACAACATTTGTCCTGGGAAACCCTCCAGGGGAAGAAAACCCAACAAAACTTCCTTACTATAGATAGCCAATACAATGCCAAGAGATAACTTAAGCTAATACATAATATCCTCTCCCAAAGATGTCCCACTCTCTCTCTCTCTCTTCTCCAACTGCAATTCCAAAACTTGTCACTCAATGAGCAAGTGAGGTGTGTCTAAGTGAGGCACCAACCTCCTTATTTATACTAATCTGGCACGTGTGAAGTGTCTCTTCACTGACAGGGATGACTTCTTAATCTGGGTGGTTATAACCATATTTATTTTATTCTGGGGCCTCTTTGATATATTCTGGGGCCGACTTCTTCTTTTTCCTATTACAATTATATTATGACCAATCCACAAAAGGGGATTTGGTCCTTTTACAATAGCCGACATGATCAATCCACAGTGGGGATTGATCCAATGAATAATATATCAAATAATAACAAGAATACACTTTGCAGTTACATTATTTCAAAACTCTCAAGACCTAATAATTTGCAATGGAGTAATGAAGTGGCCAAACTCCAACTAGATGAATTGTATTAACGGGCTAGGTAGTAGTGTCATAGATTATATGATATCTGATATCCCCATTTAACCAAATAGTAACTTTTGACCTTTTAAATGACCATGAACCTGACTCTGATCATAGACATTTAACCCCAACTCTAAACTTTTCCATGCACAAAAGCACCCTTGAAGAGAATTATGATAATCAAAGCAAATACGCTTTGACAAAAGTAAAGTTGACATTTTCTTAAAGGATTTAAATAGTGAATTACATATCCTAACTTATAAGGACAAAATTGAAGACCTCTATCATAATTTTACAACTACCCTTTCAACTTCTATTAACAAGTTCTCTTTCGAGGTGTCATGTAAAAAGAATAATAAAAAAACCAACCTTTGGTATGATAAAGAATGTAAAATTGCTAGGAAATCCATTGTTGATGCTTCTAATGAGTCCTTAAAACTTGATAAGATCAATACTTACAAATCCATAATTAAAAGGTAAAAACAGTACTATATCAATAAAAGGAAAGAACAACTTTCACAACTATCTAAGTTGGATCCTAAGAAGTTCTGGAGGAAAATTATTTTCCACAATACTAAAGAAAATAATATGATTCCCTTAAGATACTGGAATTCCTACATTAAAATTCTTTACGAGTTCCCTAATTCCATGGAAACCATTCTTATTGTCCCTATAGAGGATGAAATTTTTTCATTGGATGAAATAGATTTTTGGGTTAAGTGACTTGCAAATGGGAAAGCTAAGGACATTGAAGGCTACCAAGGTAAAAATTTTAAAATCTGAGGGTCTATCCTCATCCTTCACATACACAAGCTCTTCAATTTAGCAGTCAAGCAAGGCTTCCCTAAACCTTGGATGCAAATCCTCATTTCTCCTATTTTTAAAAATGGGGATAGAAACATTCCCTCTAAATATAGGACCATTATGATTAGCCTAATTTTATCCAATCTTTATGGAATTATTTTCAAAATGAAGATTAGCCTTTGGCTAGAAAGTCACAATAAAAGAGATAAAGGCCAGGTCGGGTTTAGGAGATATCATTCAAATGTGGACCATCTTGTTATATTTAGGATTGTTATCACTGAAAAATTTCTCATCACAATACAGTAAATGGTTGAAGACAATACTATCACAACACATTCATAAACACACCTCAAGCATTTACAAAACCTGTTCAACAAACAAAACTATGCAAATGTTCATTAAATTTTAGTGCAAATTTCTCAAGTATTACTCATGCACATATGCGTGAGCAAACACAACCTTGAATGTGCACAGCATGTGGACCATGTGAATATCTCTACAAGAACCCGCATGGATGCAAAAACGATGCATTAATGTATTTGGTTAGGCCTCAACCACTTCCCTGTCAAAGTGTACCATGACAAGGCCACAACATCGGCCCGAAATATTTCCTTGAGGATACTGAAGGATGGGAAGTACCTTCAAAGGGATCCAATTCACACTATGAGCAAGCTAAGAAAAAACTTTCATTGGTCCTATAAATACATGACCATGATGTGAATACAAAGAGAAGAATTTTGAGTATTGTTATGTTGGTCAATTTGTCTTAGAGAAGCTATCTTTCTCCTAGAACTCTTTGAGAATTCATAACAAGTGTTACACTTCTCTCCTCTTGAGAATTCCAACAATCAAGTATTTCCATTTTTTAGTTATTGTTAGAAGAGAGAAATCTTTGTATTTTGACAATTCAAGAACCCTCCCAAGGAGGAAGAGGGGACTCATAAGTTCCCATACTTCTCCTAGGTGTTATCATTTCAAATATCAATATCATTTGGTGGTTATTTCTTGTATCTCTTTCATTCATCCATATGAGTTTTTACATTATTAGTTTAGTTTTATTTATTTCTTGTTTATTTCTTGTTTTCTATGTAGTTGAGCCACCAATCAACTAACAAACTATTGTGTTGTATTTCTAGCCTAACTAGATAGTGAAGGGACCTCTTTTTGCTCACCCAAGTGACAAAAAAAACCCAACAGATTGGTGACCATATTGGGGACAAGGATCGAAATCCTCCCCGATTAGGCTATTACAGATGTATTTCTCACTCATTTGTGTTTGTAGGGATCAAAATCGGCCTAGTCCAACCCTCAGATGTATTAATTGGTCCTATGATCAAGAGAAACCAAGTCAAATTTATGTCCCTCCATTTATCTATGTGTGCATGAGCTTGGGTAGAATAGAAACGTTGATCGTGCATATTTTTTACATGAAAACACACACAAACTGCGTGACTGTCGGGCCCAAACCCTCGTGGATTCGCGCGACTGTGCAATTTTTTTTTTCTCCTTTCAGTAGCTTAGATTTATTTTATGCACTTTGTAAAAGCCAAAAAAATAAGGCTTAGGATTCATTCTTTCATAGATACTTAGTTGCACATAAACATCTAGGGGGTGTAATACCCCCGACTCCCCCAACTGGAAAATATAATTATATTTGGATAGAATACTATGGACATACCTGTCATGAGAAGTTTGGAAAGACAATGAACCTTGTTATCAAAGGTATTATATATGTGTGTGTGTGTGTGTGTGTGTGTGTGTGTGTGTGTGTGTGTGTGTGTGTATTTTATGTTATTAAATAAAACAAAATGGAAAATTGTGGCATAACTTCTCAAAGGAGGTGGCTAGTATGGATCATGATGCATGAGAGGGGATGGTAATGGGAACCAGTAATGGTTGAGATGACCCTGCCAGACCAGTACGTTTTTGGATATAAATTCCTCAGACCCAGAACAATCTTCTAGCCCAGAAAATTTAATTACCAGTAAAATTGGTCGTTGGGAAGTTTTCTTCAAGAGTAAATGAGGATATGGCAAGAGTACCTATCTAGAAACATCCCGATCTGACCGATGAAATATTGTTAGGAAAGACAGGAAAATTCAAGAAAATCGTGGATAGAGGGAAGAAGATACACACGAATGGGTCGATTGACCACTAAGGAGGAAGTAGATCATGTGAGGCTCTCTATTCCTAAGGAGATCTAAGAGACATATGGTGTTCTGGATACAAAAGTGTTGATGATAAAAAATCACAACGAGGAATTTGCCCGCAAAGTATTTCTAAAGCCTATTATTTATAAGATAATGATATATATAATACTAGTAGGTGGGACCCCCTTGTAGATTGGAAGATCAGAGATAATATTGTTATACATTTTATGTTGTTGTTTGATGATGCTTACACGGATCTACATGATTGATGATGAAATACTGGTTCTATTTGCGACAAATGGTAGATGGATAATGCATGCTATGTGTGGGTTTCGTTACTCTAAAATCTCAATTCCATGTCATCGTGGCTTATGTGAACTATTATTACAATGCTATTGGCACTATGATATATTACATGTTACACCTACACAAAACACATGTTATTCATGCCAAAAGATAAAGGAAATATGGAATAAATCTAAGGAGAAGAAACTAAACTATGCTATACTATGCTACACTATATGCATTTGAAAATTAAAAGGGTTGATGTTAGTCCTAACCAACAATTTTAGTAGATGTTAGTGGCTATATGATATATTGAGTCTTATGAAGGCACATTTGATATGCATTGTGGTATGTTTGGCAATGGTTAATGAGATATAGGGTGGTGCACCTAGTAAGTAATGGATGTTGGTTTCGATGCATGGATTAATTGATGTGGTTGGATGGAGTGTACTAAGTAATTGAATGAGTGGAGGATGGAAGCAAAGTTCATTTACTACACGTCACTCCATACCTCTCCCACTGGATATCACCCTAGCTTGGCTATTGTTCAATTGTTGTTCATTGTGGTTAAGCTCTGATTTTTAGGCGAGGAAAGAATTGCTCGACCAAGCTCGCTTTTTTAAGGAATTTTGGTTATAGGTATGTATTTTCCGCCATCCATGAACTCGCTCTGGTTATGAAATAAATATTGGCTTGATGATGTATTGGTCTGTGCTTTTCTTGAGACTGGACACTATGTAAACTTGTGATATTTCTCTGGAATGGTTGGTTGTGTGTATTCATTGTAAATGAAAAAATTGGATAGTTGAAGTCATGATTTCATCGATGATTTTGTGTGGTGGAAGCCATGAAGGCTCTCTGTTGTCTTATGGGTTTTGGTTGAAGGGTTTCATTCAGTCCAAATTTGCTAGTTGTCTCCACACAGTTCTTGTAAACATACAAAGTCGTATTCGGTGTTATGAGGTTGTCGTGTTTTGATTTTGAACCACCTTGCATCACTGCATATCGTTTCCACCTGGTTTTGGGCTTGTTTATGTCATTGGTGTTTGTGTAGTTGGTTATGATGGCTATTATGCCAAGGGGATTTCTTAAGGGTTGGTTTCTACTTCATGGCTCTGTTTTTATATCATCATTATTCGGTTGATTGGGAAAACCATGAGGGTTATGCCCTATGTTTTCTCGGTGTTATTATGGGCTAGTAAGAATCCTTTTCTCCTCTGTTCATAGACCCTCTTACTTGGTGTGAACTATCACCCTGCCTTGCATGCTAATGGTTGTGTAGCCTGTGCATACACCATGTTCTCTTGAAGGGTTCTCACCTACTGTTGGTGTGGTCGACTCCAGTCTCTCTATGTTTTCTCCATGGAGAGAACCCTTGATTACTCAGAGCCCACCCTTGATTTAGTCAAAGTTCATTTTGATAATGAACCAGTCGGGTATATTGATGACTGTTATGAGTTGGTGGAGTAGTGTCAACAATGATGATTATTGGTTCATCTCTGTTAATAACATTGAAAATGGTCTTTATTATTGGTTGATAGTCACTGCATTATTGTTGTGGGTGGTAATCCCTCCTACAGAATTACACTTAGGGTTTTATCATGCATGCAGAAAAGACCTAAAGATTCCTACTTTTTACCATCATCCTGGACCTAATCCCCATTATTCTTAAGCAAATACACAGTTAAGAAGATCAAGTGAACATACATTATTTCTGGTGTTTGATATTGATCCCTCTTCACACTTGGTCTCTCTTTAACTACAACTCTCCTCCCAAGGCTGATCTGCATTCACAAAATTTAAACAAAGAACTTCACATGCATTTGATCTACGAATTAATGGGTTAGAGATTGAATCAAAATGTATGCAATAAACAATGAAAACCTCATATGGTGGGATGGGAAAAGTACTTCTTTATTATTAACTTCACTAAAGCAACTTACAATGATGAAGCCAACCACTGCTCCATGAATCTGGTCCTAGGCTCCTCTTTTACAGTGCACCAACTGCTAACACACTTGCTTCTCTTCTTCATTGAAATCACAAAATGGTTGCAGAATCTTGGGCAAAGGGGGATATGAATTTGGCTAGAGTTTCTTTACTATGATTTTCCTCCTTTCAAATGGGACTGTTACCCCTTCTTTTATAGGATAGAAGGAGCTAGGTATTTCGTCGAATGACCAACCATGCATGGTCGAAAGGTTTAGTTAACTTGCCCAAAACTATGTGTTCCATCAACAACTTTCCTTTTTCCATGCTTTTGTAGGTACACACGAGTTGTATTGGAGCAACTAGCATGTACACATGTGCAGTAATGGAGCAGGGCACGTGGGCCTTTATAAAGAGGGTTTTTTAATGAGAGTTGTTCATTACTAGCTTGGCAAAGAAGGCATATGGGATGGCCTAATGTTAGGTAAGTATGTTTGGTGCAAATTAGGGTTATAACAGATGCCCCCTAATGTGTGAGGTCAGAAGAGAATCTGATGGCCGAAATACATTACCAATCTTTATCAACGTACCAAACCGGTGAGCCTAGGGACCAAAATTTGGAAGGTGCCATCTGCAAAATAACAATTGTCTCATCGAGGTGGGCATACCCATGCTCGAAATGAAATAAAATCATGGATACCAATCAAATACACTATAGATCCATGTCATATAACTACATAAAGTCGTCATGAGCAATACACAGCGGATCTACATCTAAAATAAAAAGATATACATGTAGGTATCCATCTTCTAGAACCCGATAAGGCACGATGGATGGAGATGAGGTCTTTAGAGCTTCGAGAAACAACAAAATCTTCAAAGATCAGTGGGGTATTTAGAGCTCGAGAAACAACTTAAAAATCTTCAAAGATCAGGTAGGAGTGTAATATGAGTGTACAACTTCACTACCTAGAGGTCTTGGATGACTCATCGATCATGGACTAGAGAATCTTGATGATCAGACTGAAGGCTTCATTGATTTCGAACAAAGACTAGATTTGACTTTCGGGATGGCTGAGCATGAGGGCAAGAGACAAACTGTAGAGGGGCCGACTCAGGATTGGAAAAAATTCCCTTGGACAATAGCATGACAAATGATGAGACTCAGGCAACATAGCATTAACATAAGTTCATGAGGCAGGAGGCAACACAAACTCTCCATATGTTTGGAAGAATAACCAAACGAAGGAGGGCACAACTCAATGTAGCGGGAACAACTTCCTAAGGTCATATTAAATTCCAGGGCTTGAAAAACAAATGAAAGGATGTGCTTTATCCAAAGGAAACTCATTGTGCTACCAATACAAAGAAAATACCTTCCCTTCCTCTTTTTGGGGTATATTTGAATTTTTTTGTCTTTTTCAATAATTTTGGAAAAAGAATAAAAGAATGTTACATTACAAAGGAGGGAAGACTGTCGCAAACATATGAGTTCGAGGTGCAAGGACAAGACTGATGTTCAAAGTAAGGACACTCGGGAAAAATCCCTCTTGGGTCCAAAGGTGTCAAGACGCAAAGGGAAAGTGCTACAGGGCTTGCGTATAAGGCATGCTTCAGATGGTTCAGTTGAGAGAAACATGGAGTTGGCATTATACCAAAGACACAAGTATGCAAACACGGTTAAAAAAACACACAATGGTAACATCCTTCGATGTAAGTTTAACAAGCCCAGAGAAGGTAAGCTCGACGGTTTTTCATATTTAGAGAGTCTGAAAAATGTAAAAGGAGACTCCAATGGGGTACCTTTTTTGAAGGTAGTCTAGTCAGTTTGAAAAGGGGGTAAACTACCACTGACAAGACATCTATTCAAAACGATTTTAACAAGTGTGATAAAGACAAGATCACTCAACGATTTTTTCATTTTTAAGGGGTCTGAAAAAAGCTTAACTATGGACTCCTTCAGGAATGTTCTTCTGGACCATTTTAACGAGTGTGAAAGAATAAGTTCACTCGAAAATCTTTTCAATTTTAGGGAGTCTGAAAAGAGCTTAACTATGGACTCCGTGGGGGTTCCTTTTTCGTAAATTTAGTTCCCCAGGCCCGAAAAAGGGTTAAAATTATACCTGAGAATATTGTTCTAGAGATCCGAATCCTCTAGAGTATACCTTTGTTCGTATAGTTGACCATTTGAACCGAAAAAGGGGTAAACTACCATCGGATAGACATGACTTCTAATTTCATTTTAATGAGCGTGAAAGGCCACAAGATCGCTCATCAATCTTTTCATGTTTAGAGCGTCTGAAAAGGGATTAAAAGAAGATCCATGGGGTCTACGACTCATGTATGAAACTAGTTCAAGTAGAGCCCGCTGCTAGGCTCGGACCAAGAGTCTCTTCGATAGTCAACTTGGAAAGTCTCCCAAAAGGGAAGAAAATAGAAACCACGGTGTAAGTCCTCCCACAGTATAGAAATCGTAGTCATGGCTTCAAGGATAGCCTCATCTGAAGGCAACTCAAAATCTGTGAAATCACGCAAACGAGGGTCGACAGTCCCTAAGGGTGAAGTAAACTGACCATACTCCATATGACGATGGAAGTTTTGTCTAGGACTGGCAGAGTCTATCAGTGAAGAATCACGAGCCCGAGGGCTAGAGGATCTACAAACAACAAGATCAGACTCAGAAGGATACTCAAGCCCACTTGGACCAAGAGAGGGAAGCAAGGCTTCCCATGCCCCCATTGGATAAACCAATGGATCAATTGTTGAGACCAAGTCTCGAGAGGGAACACATGATTGCACTGGTTCCTGCTCAGAAGCAATTGAACACCGAGGATAAGATGCCACATAATTAACTCGTGGCGGGGTAGAGTCTACACGAATGCTAGGAACATATAAAGGGGTAGTCTGAAATAATGTTGAATTAGGATGGTTATTATCAGATGCCAATTGGTCAATAGTGACAATGCTTCCATTGTGAAGGAAATGCATCACCTGAAAGAGCATAGACACTACAACATTCATAGCATATACATAATCATGCCCAAGAAGCACATTGAAATCTAACAGGCCTTGCACCACTATAAAATCAACAAGGACCGTCTTCCCACCTAATGAGATAGGCAACTGAGGAAGAATTCCCAAATATTCACTAGGACGTCTGTCAAAATCCAACAGCTCGTGTGAAGTAGACACAATCTTGGGACATCCTAAGACTTTCCAAACCGAGTAGGATAAAATACTTGCACAAGCTCCATCATCCACAATACATCGATAAATATTTGTTGAATTAACTTCAACCCTTATTTGCAAAGGTGCAGCAGAAGGAAGAAGAGGCTCAACAAGGTCATTCCAATCAAGGGAAACCATCCTAGGGCTTGGAGGGGGTGTTCTCGGAATGAGCGTAATTCCCCCTTGTTCTAAAAGTATTGAACTGGAAATGGTAAAAACATAGTCGGTAGACACGTCACTCCCCAAAAGAAGAATGGGATCATCCAATGACTGCATTAGCATGCCCACTTTCGCAACCAATGGATGAATAGGTTGTGGGACTACATGGTCTAAAGGCACCTCACCCCTCAAAAGAGGAGTGGGATCAGCCAATGACTGCATTGGCACGACCACTTTCTCAACTAATGGATGAATAGGTTGCAAGACTACATGGTCTAAAGGCACCTCACCCCCCAAAATAGGAGTGGGATCAGCTGATGACTACATCGACATGACCACTTTCTCAGCCAATGGATGAATAGGCTGAGAGAATACATGGTCTAAAGTCACCTCACCCCTCAAAAGAGGAGTGGGATCAGTCGATGACTGCATTGTCGTGACCACTTTCTCAACCAATGGTTGCATAGGATGAGAGACTACATGGTCTCAAGGCACCTCACCCCTCAAAAGGGGAGTGGGATTAGCCGATGACTGCATTGGCATGACCACTTTCTCAGCCAATGGATGAATAGGCTAAGAGACTACATGGTCTAAAGGCACCTCACCCATCAAAAGAGGAGTGGGATCAGCTGATGACTGCATCAACATGATCACTTTCTCAACCAACGGTTGAATAGGCCGAGAGACTACAAGGTCTAAAGGCACCTCACACCTCAAAAGAGGAGTGGGATCAACCGATGACTGCATCGACATGATCACTTTCTCAACCAATGGTTGAATAGGCTGAGAGACTACAAGGTCTAAAGGCACCTCACCCCTCAAAAGAGGAGTGGGATTAGCCGATGACTACATCGACGTGACCACTTTCTCAACTAATGGCTACATAGGCTGAGAGACTACATGGTCTAAAGGCACCTCACCCCTCAAAAGAGGAGTGGGATCAGCCAATGACTGCATCGACATGATCACTTTCACCAATGGTTGGATAGACTGTGAGGAAACCTCAAAAGACTCAGAATCATAAGAGCTTGCAGACATGGACCACAATCTTTGTACCTCTTGAATGCCAGGACACAAATGCGTAAGGTGATCTCCCTTGCAAATCTTACAAGGGAAATTAGGCTTACATCCTATCCGTCTAGGTTTCTCAAAAAAATCAATGCCCCCAACATGACTAGCAGTGGTTGGTTGCACATCTCCAACATGACTTGCAGAGGTTGGTGATGGGTCGATAACATGACTCACAGATGCTACAAACCTATTTCTAGTATGACTAGTAGAGACTAGACTTTTTCCCCTAGCATGACTGGCAGGGACTGGGTGTTTTCCCCCAACGTGACTTGTAGAGGCTAGGTGATGGTAATCAACATGACTTGCAGAGGTTGAGGACCTATCTCCAACATGATTCATAGAGGTTAGTGATTTCTTCTTCCTATTCTTCCTCTTTCTACTTCGTTTAGGCTTCTGGTTACTAGTAACTGTACTTTCACCAGGGGCGAGAGAAGGAGGAGGAGAAGACTTTGTTGATGAAGAAACATCAACAAGGTGCCCATGACTTAAGGTGCTTAACTTAGAAGTGTCAAGAGAATTTGAGACATTTGGAATGGTGCCCAACCAAACCAGTAGTCCCACATTCAACCCAGGAATGTACAAAGTGTCCATCAAAGGGACACCAATGTTTCCGAAGAAAGGAAAAGCACAAGAATCCCCTTGTGAAGGGGTTCCTTGGTTGGTATTGTCATGAAATTTAGCCATGAATATCTTATGCAGTGGTTCTCTCCTTGTGGGATCGTTCAAATCCGTAAAAGTCTCACACACCGACTCTGAAGAACTAGTGTTATCAAAACACCGCCTATAAAGAGGCAGCTCCACGTTTCTAAGCGAAAGATTGAAAAGTCCTCTCAATCGGCGGAGTGGGTGGTCTACCACCCTAGGTAAGAGACCCAAAACCCTGACTGAATAACTCACTATGGAAAACTAGGGAGCACAGAGCACACACTAAAGTTCCTAAAGGAAAATCAAGCAAACGACTAACTAGTTGGAAGAACAGTTACACCAACCAATACTAGAGAAATTTACCAGTGCAAGTGAAAATCGAATACGAAAACACCCTCTGGGTATACTCTGCAAAGAGTGGCTCGATTTATGCCCTAGGTACTGTGGTATACCCCGACGGTCACTTGTGTAAGTCCCTAAAATAAAGGCAACTAGGTTTCCAGCACGTGAACAATCACCAGGCGGGTAAAGTCGACAGTCAAGTGGACTGCAATGAGTAGGGTATCAAACCCGAAACCTACCAAGGGTATTGAAATCAAGTGTTCGAGAAGACGAATGAGGACCTCGAATGGATTTGAGACCCATGAAGCTCCATGGAAAATGAGATCAATGGAATCCCAAGACAAGTCCTCTATATGCGTTCCCCACTACGCTTGGTCCGGCTTTGGAGGGGTTATCTTTTCTACCTTTTTGCATGTGACCTCGTGTTTAGCCCCTGTGTTAGAGGGGGGTCCCAAATAACTTCCACAATACTAGACTTTTAACACTCCCTATCATAGAATCTTATGTATGTTTTGCAGCCTTGAAGAGTTTCCTCTCCAACCTAAATCAAGGCTCTAGCCTAATCTAGTTGATGGACCCTACAAACATAAAGTCTAGTAAATTTTAATTAGCGTCCTTTTTACTGTCTTGATTTACTAAAAAAGGGTACGGTAGTGCAACTAATGTTGTTAAGACTCTTGCGAAAAATGATGACACTTATATGAACACTAGCAAAGAATGATTATATTTCTTATTTTTTTTCTTTTTGAAATTCTTTTAAAATTAGAAGAAAGCACAATGTTATGCTAATTTCTTTTTCTTTTTCAAATAACAATGCGGAGAAAATGCCAGGAAAGAAAGAGATCTAACAAAGTAAGTTTTTTTTATATATTTTCTTCCAATCAAAGAAGAAATAACAAAATATTCTAAAATAAACTAATGAATGCATGATTCATGGCCCCCCATGGCCATGAGGGGGAATTGTTTTTCAAAATGAAACTCATTTTTCTTAAAATTTCAAGCTAAAAATAATCTAAAAAAGCTAGGAAACACAAAAAATGTTTTAAATGAAAAAACAAGCTATATTGGAATACAACCTAGGCTAAAACTACTTATGACAGAGACCAGAAAGAAACAAGAAAAACCTGGGAAGTAAAAACTTAACAGGGAAGAGGATGATTGCCTCCTCAAAATTTTCTAGACAAACACGCGACTGTCACTTCAAAAGACAGCGTATGCACATGGGCTGACCAAAGACAGGACGTGTATGCACACATGTAGGCCCACTACAGGCCGCATGTGCCTCTATTTCTCCTCAAAATACGTAAGACAAGAGGCTAAGCTCAGGAAGGGAGTACTGGTATTGAGAATTAGAATCCTTTGAAGACACAAAAACGTACTTTGACAGAAAAATATGCTAGGAAAAATCTGATATGAGGCTTTTACCTAACTATGGACTATTCAATCAAAGTCCTAGAAGGACCCAAAATACCCCTAAGGAGGATCACTTCTGTAGGGGAGAGGATGACTGCCTCTTCATGAGAAGGATTTCCTGGGTTCTCAGACACGTAGCTAACACTTTATCAACATGTGTATGCACACAGGCTGTGTGAAGGTAGGGCACGTGTATACGCATGCAAGCCTTATACAAGCTGTGTGTACCTCTATGACTTCCTGAAAAGAAAATGTAGCCAAGCAAAGAAAGAAAGTAGTACTGGTATGGAAGACCAGAATCCCTACTAGCTCAGACTCTTGCAGAAATGCAGAAAAAAGGTGATGAAACCAATTTAAAACTACCAAAAAGTATCCCCAGAAAACCCGAGAGATCCCCATTATGGTCACCAATTCTCTTGTGGGTGGGAATCCCTCCTACGGACTTGCACTTAGGGTTTTATCATGCATGTAGAAAAGACCTAAAGATTCCTATTTTTTACTATCATCCTGGACCTAATCCCCATTATTCTTAAGAAAATACACAGTTAAGAAGATCAAGTGAACATACCTTATTTCCAGTGTTTGATATCGATCCATCTTCACGCTTGGTCACTCTTTGAATGAAACTCTCCTCCCAAGGCTGACATGTAGTCACAAAATACAAACAAAGAACTCCACATGCATTTGATCGAAGGATTAATGGGTTAGAGATTTAATCAACATGTACGCAATAAACAATGAAAACCTCATATGGTGGGATGAGAAAAGTACTTATATATTATTAACTTCACTAAAGAAACTTACAATGATGAAGCCGACCACTGCTCCATGAATCTGGTCCTGGGATCCTCTTTTACTATGCACCAACTACTAACACACTTGCTTCTCTTCTTCGTTGAAATCACAAAATGGTTGCAGAATCTTGGGCAAAGGGGAATATGAATTCGGGTAGAGTTTCTTTACTATGATTTTCCTCCTTTCAAATGGGACCCTTACCCCTTATTTTATAGGCTAGAAGGAGCTAGGTATTTGTTCGAATGACCGGCCATGTATGGCCGAAAGGTTTATTTAATTTGCCCAAAACTATGTGTTCCGTGAACATCTTTCCTTTTTTTGTTCTTTTGTAGGTACACGCGAGATGTATTGGAGCAGCTAGCATGTACACGCATGCAGTAATGGAGCAGGGTGCGTGGGCCTTTATAAA
This sequence comes from Picea sitchensis, assembly GCA_010110895.2. Taxonomy (NCBI): domain Eukaryota; kingdom Viridiplantae; phylum Streptophyta; class Pinopsida; order Pinales; family Pinaceae; genus Picea; species Picea sitchensis. Next base: position 40,910 of record SNQJ01S0068697.1, on the reverse strand, counting down.
GAGGGTTTTCTTACCAGAGTTGTTCAGTACTAGCTTGGAAAAGAAGGCATATGGGATGGCGTAATGCCAGGTAAGTATGTTTGGTGTAAGTTAGGGTTATAACAATTATTTATGATGACAGTTGAATTGATAGGTCGACATGTTTAATTGGTTGGTTTGAGAAACAAAATTGAATACATAGTCATTGTCTCTTGTGTTGTAACAATTGGATTGTTAATCCAACATTATTTTTTATTAAGTCACAATGATGCTTCTAGTGTTATGCGTTGGTCTGTGTGGGTTTCCTATAACATGGTATAAGATGAAATGATGATTGTTGTTACTGTATGTTTTAATTGCGAATCGAGAGTATTGCAATTTAAAATCATGATAGTTGTGACTTGGCTGTCTGCTATGTATGTTTTATGGATATTGTGCATCATATCAGATATGGGAAGGGGTTTTATAATAGTTTGATTTCATTACAATTTAAAAGTTAAATTGATTAAAGGAATGGAATCGGGCACGATTTTAAAATAACGCATGTATGTGTTTGACTTTAGGAGATAATTCATGGACAATGGTTGATGATTTGATGCTAAACAGAATGGAAACAAATGACTGTGTGTTCATTTGAAATTTGTTTTAAATATAATCAGACAAATGAGAGGGAACACATTTCTAATACAAGTTGTTTTGGAAGGCATATTATTTTGAGTATGATGACACTATGTTAAAAATTCAAATGTGAACGATGAGAAAGTTAACACACAATAATGGTTAAATTACACACAATAATTGTTTAATTGATCACAACAACTATTTGGTTAGTGTTGGATTGTTTGCATTAAATACAAAATTGTTCTATGGATTACTTAATTGATTTTATGAATAGTATCCGCTTGTTTCCCCTACCATAGTTTCACCTTTTTTCTAATTACAATCCCCTCACCTTCCCATTTTCATTACTCACTCCCTGTTCCTAAAATTTAATTACATTTAAGAGGAAATCTGTATTGTAATAGTTTGAAATCACAGCTTCTTGGATGGACTATAGTGATATGTTCTTTGGTTTACATTACAATTGATTGTTTTTTTTCTATGAGCAGTAACCATGATATTTCTCCCCTCATTTTAACATTTTTTTCTCAACACAACCCCCTCACATATCCCAAAACCTTTATTCACCCCCTACTCATTGAAAACGATTAAAAAAATTGTATGGATTGGATTGCATGAGTCTGATATGTTGTCGAGCCCAAATTTATTTCATATTTTAAAAAGAGTAGTCATGTATGGTTGTTAAAGAAACTATTTGCTAATCAATCATGCATACATAAATGATCTTTTTCAGCCAAGGTAGCCATGGAAGAGGTAACCAAGGAAGAGGTAATTGGAACAGGCGCCCTAGAAGGCCAAGATTCTCCATACACTTTGATGTTGACTCACAAGAGTTAGGCCATCTATTTCAAGCTAGTTTTTTTAATTAGATTGGGAAAGGAGTGGTACAACCTAGGCTTGTAAGGCCTCCCTTCCAATCCCCATAGGCCCCTGGTATCCATGTGCATCCTCATGTTGCATTACAACCTAAAGTTCCCGAAAATGACGGATGGCAAGAAATTCCCCACCCGACAGTCTCCCAACATAGTGGTTGGCCCAATTTGTCTTTACCTTCTCCCCCACCTATCAATCAAATCATCCAAGTTTCCCCTGTCTAGTCACCAGTTCAATCTTTCCATGCGAGTAAAAGGTTGAAAACTGAGGCCCACCATGCCCCTGATAAAGGAAAAGTCATTGTTGCCCCTTCCTCACCCTCCAATGGCTCTGATAAATTTGTGTCCTCCCGCATGCATTTGAGGGACGATTTATCTCATGTCATGAAAGAGATTAGGACTGGAGGCTCAACACAGACTAAGGAAAATTTAGAGAGATCAAAAGGTGACATCAACAAAAAAGGAAGGATTGCCTCTTAGAGTGGGAAATATGGATTTTGAGTTTTATTTTATTTATTGTTGATGACAGTTGACTTCATAAATTTTGGACAGCATGCTATTTTTGTATATATATGAGTAATATATTTTGGAAATAATTTCAAATATCATTGAGATAAATTGTCAAATATGAATGTGATAATGGGAGTCACAAGGAGGGATGTTCTGTTTAATTAACTAGTTTTGTTATGATTGTTAAAATCTAAAAGGAGTCACAAGGGGTCCCACCTACTAGTTATTATTTATTTAAAAAACCCTTATTATGATTTATTACTTTTCCTCCTAACTAAAAAGTTGGTTGAGTTTTTAGTTAACTTAACTAATGAAGTAGTTCAACTACTTCAACCATTCTAATTTTCTTAAAGGAAAAAGCAAAACGAGGAACAAGAGGATAATAAAAGGAGAAGCGTACTAAGGTTTTCTCTTAATTTTTTGTTGAGATAATTGAGTTTTCATTCATTCCTTAATTCATTAGAAGCCTAATTATTTTTTATGATAGCAGGGTCTTATTGTAGACAACAAGATTCAAGGATGAATTACATCATTCATAAACTTGTTTTTCAGAGGTGTTGATCTATCTTTGATTAGTTGTGTAGACTTGTATGTTTGTGAATTAGTTTTCATGACTGACAAAGGCTATTGTGCAGAGTCTAGTGGGAAACAATCTGTGGCAAGTTGATCCATCTTTTCAAGTTCATTTTTTTATTTTCTGCTAGAAGTCTTTTTGTATGTTTCATCGGGGACGTCTAAGTTTTACTTTGGTCCAAAAAACTCCTCAGGAATTTTTTTAAAGAGAACTATTCTTTGATGAATTGGAATGAAATAATGAAATTCTTTATGTCTCATATGTGTTTATTATTGATTGGTTTCTTTACTTCTGTCTCTATATTTATTTCAGCATCTGATATATTCAGAAAATTACATAAAAATGATTTTTTCAACAAGATTTTAATTATAAAAAAACAACCTAAGAACTTGTAAACAATACTTGCAAATTAGGATATCAGTTTTGATGGCTATAAACATAGGGTGATATTCCCACCTATCTTGCTTTAGCCAAGTAGGATCTGAAATGTTTGAGTAAGATCATTTCATATATTTTCCTCAACATTTATTTGGCGACCATACTGGGGAAATCTTCAATACCTCTCTGGTTGATTTTTATTCTTGATTAACATCGAATACATCTATTTTTTTTTATATTAATTCTTTAACTATTTATTTCTTAATGATTGTGCCTGTTGCAAGGGATCCAAATATTGAGCCCGATCTTCAAGATCAAACCAGCATTGCTTTGAATTTGTTCAACACCATTTTAGACACTGCCAATACTCTTGCTGAGCTTAATCATTCATGGGCAACAATTGAATGAGATATTAGTGCCCAAGAACATTGGGAAGCTAGATGTAGACAGCCTAGAGATCAACAGTAACCTTCTTGTTCCTTCAGTTTGGCCTTACTTTCATTTCCTTAGACTCTCATGTTCTAGAATAATAAGAGGATTATCACCATAAATTAATCCTATTGATGAAATAGGAAGAAGGAACGTTGTGTTGTCAACCCAACAAAGTGCTCTAAGGAGAAATTTGTCTGATTCATCCAGTTCATCTTTGTCTCCCTCACCTATCATCCACAATATGGAATCTAGTGGTGGCTCTGGTGGCACTGGAAGTGCTTCCTCCTCTCAGTCTTCAACTTCATTGGTGATTGGTAGATTATATAGCCACCAATCCCACCAAAGTCATTAAAAAGTATGGTCCTTTTCATCTTGAAGAAGATGCCAAAACCACATCGTGGCATGTGTCCTCTCCTCTTAACCTAGCACCTACTACTCATCCACTTCCTAAATTCAAAGAGCATCTCCCTAGGTTCTAGAGGAATAACATTATCACTACAAATGAACACTTGGTGGCATTTTCTAATGCTTGTCACAACATAGGAGAAAATGACAACGATACTTGCATGCGCTTATTCATCAATTCCTTGGAAGGAAAGGATGCGGCCGATTTCTTTGACCTTCCTCCTAAGATTCTGTCTACTCGGGAGGAGTTAGTCTATTGGTTCAGATCCACATATGGGGAATCTAAAATCCCATCTAAGAAGTTATGGGAGTACAATAACATTGCCTATAAGGATCTTAAGACCATCAAGTCTTTCAACTTGCTTTTCACCAAGCTATACAATCAAATCCATGAACTCATATGACCTTAGAACCAAGCTTCTTTCATGCATTATTACAATGCATTATCTTCCCCCTATTGTCATAGGACTAAGGAAAAATCCATTTATAACCTCGATTCCTCTCTGCATACTTGTTTAGAGTATGATGAATTGGTCTTCCCCGGGGAGAATCAGTGAGATAGACAGACATGTCCGCCCTCTTGCAGCTAGTACAAGATATGAATAATCATATGATAGTGTATGAGAGAATGGGAAATGTCTCCCCTCTAACCCTTGGAGTTTCATCCTCTTTTCCACCTCCCTTTAGAAACTTGATTGAAAACAATTTTCATCCTAAAGATATCTTACCTCGAAGTTGGTGTAACGTTTGCGAGGAACACCATGAGGAAGCCACATGTGAGGTAAGGAAGAGTTCCAGAGATAAGATCTTTGGTAAAAGACCATAAACTACCATCGTTGTCCTAGATTTTGCAGAGCCATAGGATGTCATGATCATCAATACTAGGAAAACATCCTATGCTCCCAAAGGAAAATATGATCCTTCCCACAATTATTCTATCCAAATCTCATCATCATCAATTGCTACGGTTCAGGTTCCTAAGGTTCCTGTCAGTAAAGAAACAACTCCCCCTCTCCCCTCTTCCAAATACAATATTCTGAATTAGTTGGTCAGCATCAAAGTATATGCCAGCCTCCTGGAAATGGTTGTCGTCACTAAACAACAGAGGCATCTGAAATTTTTTATGGAAGGAAAATATTTTGTTGTAGCCAACCTATCTAAAGAGGTGAATGAAGAGGATTCATCTGTAAATAAAGTAGGTGTACATAACTTTAGATACCCTATAAAAAATCCCCCTTTTTATATTTTTGTAAAGATTATGGATAAGATCGCTCATTGTTGCCTCATTGATGGAGTTTTGGGCCCAAGTGTGATGTCAAAGATTATTATGGAAGATATAGGCTTGTCTTGTACAAACGAGAATGCCAGAAGCATGCTCTCCTATAATAGTATACAACAAATGACCATAGGTGAGATTAAAGATGTGACCTTAGTTTTGTGCACACACACTGAAATAAGGACAACCCTTAGTATTCATTTAATTGATATGCCAGTAAGAAATTACTCAATTATCTTGGGAAGAGATTGGAAAGCTTTAACAGTTGGATACCTCTTACTTGATAGGACACACTTATTTGTTCCTTAGAATTGAAAAAACATTATAGTCTTTAGAGAGGGAAGGATTTCACCTTACATAGAAAATGTCCCACAACCTAATGTGAACTATATTGAAGAGGACCTTGGGCTGTATTCCATATTTGTTGAGGAAGATAATGTCCCCTTGGAACATATTTATTTAGATGATGGTATGTGGCACATGCATTTTGATGGTTCATTCTCTAGTGAAGGTAACATATCTGGCATAATATTATACTCTCATGTTGGGAAGATTCATAATTTTTCTTACAGGTTGGAGCTTGCACAAACAATGTCACTGAATTCAAAGATTTATTATTAGGCATTGAAAATGCCTATAATCTTGGTCATGGTCACCTTTCCGATTTTGGCGATTCCAAGCTTGTTGTGAACCTCGTACGTAATATATACACTCCTAGAAACAATTTAATGAAACGATATACCCAAACTATTTGGGCACTTATCTTGAACCTATTATCTTTCAACATCACTCATGTTAAGAGGGAATTGAACTTAATGGCTGATTGGTTAGCGTTTTTTGCATCCTCTCCTAATTGAAAACTTCTTCCACACAGACTTGATTATACTTTTCAATCTCTATATTGTCCACATATCCCCGAAAATATAGAATCTTGGCAGGTCTTCCCTAGCAATGAGAGCATATGTGCATTCATTCAAAATGAACCCTATAAACCCAAGGAAATCATATCCATAGAAGATAACAAGATTCCTAAAGGCTTGACTCCTCTAGGGAGTTTTGTTTCATTGAGTGATGTAGGAAATAAAGAGAAACAAAAGGAATAGAATTCGAAAAGGAAGGTGGTTGAAACCATCTCCTTGAACATTGGGACACCCAAGTATCTAAAGAATGTTAAAATAGGTTCCCAATGTTCCGATGAAGAGAAAATGAAGTTTTCCAAGCTACTTGGTGAATTTCAAGATGTTTTTCTTGGTCTTATGAGGATCTTCATGGTTTTGATCCTAGTATTATACAACATGCCATTCCCATCAAGGAAGGCATAAAAAAAGGTAGGAAAAAACAAAGACCTATCAACCCTGCATTGGAAGCAACTATTCGAAGGGAGTTGGAAAATTTCTTGAAGGTTTGGAATCACCTTTCCGGTCAACTACCCTGAATAGGTTTCCAAATTGGTTCCTTGTAATATCCCTAGGCTGAACCCAATTTTAATGTAAATGAAAAGGTACTTAAGCTGGTGAGATGTTTGATATCATTTTGTATGGACATTCCATGGAATAGTGCATGCAGGTACTGCGCAATGAAATGATGAAGTGTGCACATTCTAGGATACCGCACACAACATCTTAAGTGCGCGCGATTGTGAGGCTAGAGAGCCTTTGTGTTTATGATATGTTTTGTAGGATGGTGAGCGTATGGTTATAAGCTATGATTCTTATGTTTTGATTAGGCTGAAGAGCCTAGATGTTAAAGGCCAGTGCGCTTGTTTTGTACATGTCTCATAATTAATATAAATACATCATTGCGCGTAGATCGACCATGATAAAAGAGATGGGGGACTAAACTCCACTAGTTAGGGAAAGGGAGGGGCTAAGTTAAAGAAAGGGGCTAAGTTAGGGAGCTTAAGCCCAAAAGGAATATTATATTAATATTTCTTAAATCATAAAGTATGGATAATTATTTTATCCTAAGTTCTAAAGTTGGGTACAAGTGGGCCAAAGTAGCTCCCAACATGACAAGTGTCAAGTTGGGGGCATACATACATATTGTTGGGACTTAGTTCATTTCCTATCATCTTTTCCATCATTCCTTACATCATTCAGCTATCCAGTCAATCATCCATGAGTATTCACACCCATTGAGCTATCCTTTGTATCTTCATGACTGTACATGAACCTGTATCCATAGCCAATTGTGTTGGTGTATCTAGTTAGCTTGGGATTTGGACTGAAGAAGTGGGTTTTCAGGCCCATGAGAAATTCTTCGGGTGAGAGAATTGTTGGGGATTGATTTCCTGAAGGTTTTGAACTGCAGCTACAGTGCTCTGAGACTTATTTTCCAGCCTGTTGTTGAAGCCAGGAAAGGAAGTGGGGCAGTCGAAGGAATGTTGAGTAGAGAAGGGGCACACTTCTTGGGTGGGATAAGCATGTGGGGAATGAGGGACTGTGGGTTTTTAGTTTGATTTGGCACCTGAGACAGAGTCCTTCCTGTTGTTTATGAGCCTTTAGCCTAGTTAGGAATCCCTTTACCCAAGTGGAGTTTAGTCCCAGCTCAGGGGTGACTCACTGTTGAGAGTGATGAATAGTGTGGTCTAAAGTTCGGAGGTTCGTCAAAGGTCTGTACGTAATTGGTGACATTCTTACCAAGATAAGTGCCAATCTGGGTGATAAATCTACATGCTTCATTTTTATTTACGTGCTTAAATTTATGGTTTTATCTTATGTGTGTTTATAACTGTCTGTAAATTTATGGGTATTTCCTGTATATATTGCATGTATATGCTTACTGTCATTTTAGTATGAATCTGTGCATTTACATAACATATTTGTCTGTCTACATTTATATATATATATATATATATATATTATTATGCATGAGTTCTGTGTGCATATGTATTTTAATTGGATCCAGTTGGAAACTTTTATGTAGCATAGCTCAGTTAGATTCTAGGTATGTTACAGTATGTTCCGTAGAGAGAGAATAGAAAGATTTCTCTCGTGTAGCGTGGACCGACATGGATGGCCAGGGATGTTACATTCCTGTTCTGAAGGTGAATTATCACAGTACCTTATGCATTAATTATCTCACATTCAATCAGGCTATTATGAAAAATCCTTTCCCTCCCCCTAATATGGAAATGATTCTGCAACAAGTTGTAAGCTCACATATGAGGCCCTCACTTGACAGTTTTTTTGGTTACAATCAAATCAAGGTAAAAAGGGAAGATGCATAAAAAGAAACCCTTATTACTAATTGGGGTACCTTGACCTACGAACATATTCCTTTTATCTTATCTGTTATAAGCACCACTTTTAAAGGATCTATGCAAATAACTTTCAACGATTTGATCGGTAAGATTACTCATGTTTACCTTGATGATCTAATCATATACTCTAAAGAACTAACGGTTGTCTCAAAGTTTCAAAAACTATGGTTGGGTCCTTTCAAAATCACTTTTCTCCTGGGTACTAACTCTTACATCCTAAAATATTTGCAGGAGCAATTATTCTCCTACAACACTAACTGTTCCTACTTGAAACATTACGTGGAACCAACTTGAAAAGTTTTAACGTTGTTTCGATTTTCTGTATTTTAGTATTCTAGCTCTGCTTTCATTTTTTCCACTATTTTCATTTTTTCTTTATAGTAGTTTGATTTCTTCTTTATGTTTTTAACAATTTCCTGCTGCTTTTACATTTATGTCACTTTATTTCTGCTATTTTGAATTTTGCAATTTTAATTCTGTCATGATTTTTAATGCTTTTTCATCTTTTAGTTGATTTTGGTCAAGAATAAGATGTTGGATTAGTTCTACCACAGTGACGATCTTGCAAGATATTGTTAGTCAATAACAATCAAGCTTACACAAATGTTACGATGTTCCCCTTGAAAGCAGTTGAATTTGTTATCTGCTTTCATTGTTGTCATATAAAGAAATTGGTTATCTCCTGCTTCTGCTTTCCAGTTCTTCATCCATTTGAAAATTTAAAAGAGCACGTCCATAATTTTTCTCCTTGAAGTAAAGAGTAGATTCTGGTTGAATGATTATGCATACATGGATAAACCCCCTCATACTTAACATTTTTCATGAGTTATTCCCAAATTCTCGATCATTTTTCCATTAAATCCGCTCACTTCCCCCTATTGAATAATCTTCTTGGTTATATGTTCTTGATATGTTGTTCTTGGTCTGTGAAACCATGTGTTCTGAGTTCTAAATCTGTTGAAAACAAATTTCCCTGTGGAGTCACTAGTTTGTTGACGATAAAAATCGCAACGAGGAATTCACCCGCAAAGTGTTGCTAAAGCCTATTATTTATAAGCTAATGATATATATAATACTAGTAGGTGGGACCCCCTTGTATATTGGAATATCAAAGATAATATTATTATACATTTTATGATTTTGTTCAATGATGCTTATAGGGCTCTACATGATTGATGATGAAATACTGGTTCTATTTGCGACAAATGGCTGATGGATAATGCATGCTATGTGTGGGTTCGTTACTCTAAAATATCAATTCCATGTCATGATGGCTTATGTGAAATGTTATTACAATGTTATTGGTGCCATGATCTATTACATGTTACACCTGCACAAAACACATGTTAGTCATGACAAAAGATAAAAGAAATATGGAATAAATCTAAGGAGAAGAAACTAAACTATGCTATACTATGCTACACTATATGCATTTGAAAATTAAAAGGGTTGATGTTAGTCCTAACTAGCAATGTTAGTAGATGTTAGTGGCTATACGATATATTGAGTCATATGAAGGCACATTTGATATGTGTTGTGGTATGTTTGGAAATGGTTAATGAGATATAGGGTGGCACACCTAGAAAGTAATGGATGTTGGTTTCGATGCATGGATTAATTGAATGGATTAATTGATGGTTGGATGGCCCGTACTAAGTAATTGAATCAGTGGATGGTGGAAGAAATGTTCATTTACTGCACATCAATTCATAACTCTCCCATTGGACATCACCCTAGCTTGGCTATTGTTCAATTGTTGTTCACTGTGTTTAAGCTCTGATTTTCAGGGGAGGAAAGAACTGCTCGACCAAGCTCGCGTTTTTAAGGATTTTTGGTTACAGGTATGTCTTTTCTGCCATCCATGAACTCTCTGTGGTTATGAAATAGATATTGGCTCAATTATGTATTGGTCTGTTCTTTTCTTGAGACTGGAAACTATGTAAACTTGTGATATTTCTCTTGAATGGTTGGTTGTGTGTATTCATTGTAAATGAAAAAATTGGATAGTTGAAGTCATGATTTCATTGATGATTCTGTGTGGTGGAAGCCCTATAGGCTCTTTGTTTTCTTATGGGTTTTGGTTGAAGGGTTTCATTCAGTTCAGACTTGTTGGTTGTCTCCACACAATTATTGTAAACATACCCAGTTGTATTTGGTGTTATGGGGTTGTCGTGTTTTGATTTTGAACCAACTTGGGTCACTGCATATCATTTCCACCTAGTTGTGGGCTCATTTATGTTATTGGTGTTTTCA
>SNQJ01S0068697.1:17991-30338 GCA_010110895.2 Picea sitchensis | reverse complement strand
TTCTATTAGGTCTTCTTACATCCGCCTAATTCTCTTTTATTGAAAGGTCTTATTAATATTGACCTTTATTACATCCGAATACATTAATCTACCCATGTGCAGGTTAGGACCTTAACATAAAGCAAGACGATGTGATGAGACTAGTACTGTTCTTCTGACTTGACAGTTGTGACATAAAGCTAGTCTACTATCTTGCTTCTAGATTAAGTGTTGTGATGAAAAGAAAGACATTGAGATGAGACTAGTACTGTGCTTCCATCTTGAGAAGTTGTGACGTAAAGTTAGTCCTATATTATGATGAGCCAACCTCATGCTGTGATGATGATGATGTATTATTTTTATACTAATATATATTGATGCAGATGATGATTACATTCCTTTGAGAATGACGACATTGTCGATAAAGAAAACTTCTAATGATTTATAGATACGCCAGTTAGTGTTCCAAGATGATATTGATGATGTTGTCCTCTCACCCAGTTGATGTTGTTGATGATGTTGTCCTCTCTCTCTCGCCTGATGTTGTTGAAGAATACCCTTCATGTTAAGGGGGAGTGTTGAAATAATGTAATTGCAAAGTGTATTCTTATTATTATTTGATATATTATTCATTGGATCAATCCACATTGTGGATTGATCATGTTGGCTATTGTAAAAGGACCAAATCCCCTTTTGTGGATTGATCATAATATAATTGTAATAGGCAGAAGAAGAATTCGGCCCCAGAATATATCAAAGATGCCTCAGAATAAAATAAAGGTGGTTATAACCACCCATATTAAGAAGTCGGCCCTGCCAGTGAAGAGACACTTCACACATGCCAGATTAGTATAAATAAGGAGGCTAGCGCCTCACTTAGACACACCTCACTTGCTCATTGAGAGACAAGTTTCAGAACTGTAGTTGGAGAAGAGAGAGAGAGAGTGGATCATCTTTGGGAGAGGTTCTTCCTTATTAGCTTAAGTTATCTCTTGGCATTATATTGGCTATCTATAATAAGGAAGTTTTGTTGGGTTTTCTTTCCCTAGAGGGTTTCCCAGGATAAATGTTGTGTCTCTTGTGATTGTGTATTTCTCAGTGATCTTGTATTATGTTGTTGTTATCTATTGAAATGCAAAGAACTATAATAATGGCTTAAACATTAACAGAGAGTTGAAGATCTTGACCAACTCAATACCAAACAACTTCTCAATTAGGTCTTCAGAGCTTCTTTTGTAGCTATTAGATAAAACAAGGTCCTCATTTATTCATAAAGGATTATGGTTGGAATCGTTTCTTAAAAACATAGCTTGGTTAGTTGCAGTCCTAACATTAAAGTCTCTTAGCAGTAGGATATTACCTTCATTTTTCAAACTACAAATATCTTGTTCTAAATTAGTATAGGGACAATTGCTATCTAGATTGTTTTTCTTATAAAAAATATAATTAATAGGTGCAAAATAACAAATTGCTATATACATCTTAGCATCGATGTCTGGAATTTTTATCTAAATGTATGGATTGAGAGGGTCGATCTTATGGAGTTGAATGTGAGGAGAAATATTCTTTATAATATAAAATGATATGCCTCCTATCCCTTTACGATGGGAATTTTTGTTCCAAGATGACCATAAGACAAATCCTTCTATGTTAGGGACCTTAGAATCTTAATGCTCCCAAGTTTCAACTAGACAAATAATATCAATATTACTCTGTATCCAACTTATCATAGGACCTTTGCACCATGTAAAGTCACGACAGTTCCAAAAAAGGATCCCAAGTGTCCCAAATTCCTATTTATTATTATCTTTTTGGTCTCTATCCCTAACAATAGCTTTTCGATTTCTAATTATTGTCCATTTTCCTTCTTTCTTGACTTCTTTTACCTTTTGAATTTCCTTTCTTAATTCATCTTGGTCTTCGGGAATGCGATCTTCATTTATAAATATTCTTGACCCTTTTAAGCTTGGATATTTACTGAATATGCTATATTTATGGTCATTTCATCTTACTTTGACATGTGTCAACCTATCTTTATGATCAATTATTTTTCTTAGCCTCTTTTCTTCTATGAGGTAAGTTGTTTCAAATTGTGATTATTTTTTAATTCTTATTTCACCATTTCCATCATATCCTCTTGTCATTCTTTTATACAAAAAATTATGAGGTTCAAGGATCTTTTATTACACTCATGGTCCAATTCGATTAGATTATTCATTTCCGCTTTGATGGGTTTGATATCCAATTTGTTTTCTAGATTACTGATGGTCAAATTATTGGTTAGTTTTTCTTCTAGCTTTTTAAGTCTATCTCTCAAGTTGTGATTTTCTTCAACCTCTCCTTCTTGGGTTGATTGTTTTTGTTTTTCCATTTCTTGAATCATATCCTCCATTATCTCTAATTGACTCTTGAACCATAACAATCTAGCTTCTATTTGAGTTTGAATGGTATCTTTGAAGAGTATAATTTTTTAATCAAGCATTGCCTCTAGCTGTATTTGAATTTTTAGGTCTCTTTCTTCACTCCTTTTTTCTAATGATTCTAACTCTATTTGGTGTATGACATCTTTTTCTTCTCTTCTTTTTTTTAATGATTCCATATAATTGTAAAGCCTCTCTAGGGTGATTTTGGGGGGCCTCCCCCTGACCCGGTGAGTTTTTGGAATAGGTGGTGGATTGCTCATATTGAAAAGAACAGAAAATAAGTAACAATTGCTATTTTGGATTGACTTTAAAACTGAAAAAGATTTTTTTAATCGATAATAATTGTATTAATTATTATCTCTCAAATCAACTTTTAAGTATTAAAATTTTAAAAAATAATAATAATAATAATAATTAAATCTCTTTATGGGTTGAAGAAACCATAACTGATTCACGAGCATGGGCCATTGATTACATTTTCACATGGGCCATGTGCTCACACTACGGAAGAAGCCAGAACTAAAAATTATTCAAAACGACAGAGAGTATTAATCATGTCGAAACATTCAAAACCACAGAGATCATCACCAAGAGTTCAAAAACTGCATAGAAGTATTATGGCTTGCATCACCAAGAGTAATGGTAGAGATTATTCCCATAAAAAAGGTCCACAACCGCAGAGAAGCATTATTCCTGTGAAAAACCAGAGAGATATAATGTTTGAAATAAAATGTTTCCTTCAGATAAACAGAGATACAATGTTATCTCTTTGAATTTTTCAAAACCACGAGAAAGTATTATTCCTCTTCAAAAACCCAGAGAAAGTATTAATGTATTAATAGTTTAATATGTTACATTATTAATTAATGTATTAATACTTTAATGTATACCTTATATAAATGTAATAATGTATTACTAAACACATTAAGGTGAGTGTATTACTACTTCATTAATGTATAATTAATATATTATTTTATTTGTGTATTAATACTTATGTATTAATTAGTAATGTATTAATGTATTAATTAATTAATACATTACATTATTAATGTATCAATCAATTAATACGTTACATTATACACTATTGTAAATCAATACTTTAACTTATACATTATATTTATATATTATTAGTATATATTACATTAATGTAATACATTACATTAATAGACCCTTAATTTGTATACATTAATATAATACAATAAAGTAAGAAATTAATCATGTATTGTAGCCGTCAATTAGCAACAACCACTTTATAAAAGTGGTAGTATAATAGTACTATGGACCCAAATCCATTAACAACATAATTTTATTGGTTTGTTGGGAAGAATTAATTTTTGTGTAGTGCAATGTAAAACTTGTAAAATACATACTAAAAGTGGAACACTATATTTAGTGTATGGAAATAGCAATTTATATCCTGATTGCAGATTTTGTCCATCTAATTAACATGGAACAAAGTCAATGGAAATTAAAGTCAAGGAAAGTCCATAGTTGACTTTACCCATTTTGGAATTAACATGGAACGAAGTCAATGGAAATTAAAGTCAAGGAAAGTCAATAGTTGACTTTACCCATTTTGGATGGATAGACAAAATCTACAACCAAATTCAGTTTGGATTATGAAACAACAATCCTTATCTCTATATTCCTCCATCCAACTAACATGGAACAAGTCAATAGAAGTCAACAATTGACTTTCCTCTATAATCCATTAACAACATGATAATTTTATTGGTTTGTTGAGAAGAAATATTTTTTTGGGTAATGCAATGTAAAACTTGTAAAATACATACTAAAAGTGGAACACTATATTTAGTGTATGGAAATGACAATCTATATCTTGATTGCAAATTTTATCCATCTAATTGACATGGAGCAAAACCAACAGAAATTAAAGTCTTGACTTTACTAACATAATATGGATGGAACAAGTTAAATTAAATTCAGATTATGAAACAACCATCCTTATCTCCATATTCATCCATCCAACTAACATGAAACAAGTCAATAAAAATCAACGATTAACTTTGCTCCATATGGATTTCCATTGGATGGACAATGGAAACCATAACTATAAAAACTAAAAGCTAACAGTTGTTACTACAAAAGCTGCCATTTCCCATTCATTAAACCCTATCAGTCTCTAAAGATCCAAACACCCCTCCTGATCGATATACGCGCAGTGAGTGGACACTTCTGTTGTTGAATACAACTTTAATTTGTTATTGACTACAGTACTGTCTACGTATTACACATAAAGTAGGAGAGAACTTTGCTATTTATTCGTACGGGTAGTTCAGCAATTCAAGTCTTTAACTAAAGGCATATATGGGCATTGTTGCCATTCAAATTCAAGCTTTTCCCCCGTGTTTTACATATCGCTGTATTAACTAACACAGTACCCAAATGCTCACAGTTTACGTAAACAAACGGATATTTGTCTGAACGCCCGGATGATAACAGGTCACATCACTGCACAATCTCATGTGTCACAACTTAAGGGAATGACGGGTCCTTTTGGACAAATCTCTGGATATCTGAATTCTCCTATGGATCCCCACCGTCTCTGTTTTTTTCCCTTCCGACAAACATATGTTCGAGCTTATCAATTTGGATGTCTTCAAAGTTTATGGTCTCTCTCCCGTCGTCTTATTCAAATGGGCATGTTCTCTACGTAACAAAGATAAATTTGTTCGACAATATTCTCAAACACCAGATGTATCTTCTGTATCTCAAATAGTCATTCATGAACCTGACTTTTTCGATATTCCTTTTGCAAATTGCCACTTCACTTTCTCTCGCGAAGCATCTCCTTTTCCATGGAAAGTCGCACCAATTATTGATCCTCTGCTATCATTCAGTGAGCTATATATACACGAAAAAAGGCGTGAGCCCACATAATGTAATTCTGCTATTGTTGTCTTCACCTGCTCTCAGAATCCACGGGCATCCATTTGCAGAATGGATAAGCTGGTCTCTGTTGGGTATACAGGAGAACCCTTCTAGACAACCATATAATTACAGAAGATACATATTCAGTGAATGGTGGAAGGATTCAGATGAAGAATTATGTTTATATTGTCGTTTTCTGGAGGAGCACAATTTCTTTAGTTTATATTTAGTTTATATTGTCGTTTGCTGGAGGAGCACAATTTCCTTTGTAATACAATGACTTGTATCCATCCGACGACAGTTTTTTTTTCTCTTGCGATGATTGTTTCAATTTTCCTTGTCGATGCTCTAACGATTCTACATCCAATTCAATGTGCGTTTTATCTATCAAACTTTTTAAGTAAAGGAAAGGTATTAAAAGTTTAAAATATTTTCATTTAAGATTTAATTAGTTTATTTTATTTTTTATATTAAATATTTTGAGTACATGTTAAGAATTCTTTATTTTATTATGCAGTAGTGTATAAGACTTGAATTCTATGGACTTTAATAACCACTGCAGCTTGCTTAACACCAAGTTAATAATTTTTCTTTCCATATTCAAGTTATGTATTTGTCATTTATCTATCATCTTTCAACATGATGATGGTGATGATTCTTAGATCACTAAGTTCTGTTGGTCATCCCAGGACCTTAAGAGGGTAGAGTGATTACTTGTGATTCTGAATTTTGTTCTGTTAATAAGCATTGAATGTTTCCAAGATCACTATACTTTGTTGAGTTAAGAGGTTAGGAAGGTTGGTAGTGTGTAATACAGAAAGTGGATCTATTACTGTAGACAGACTGCAGAGAAAGTGCTTTTAATACCAACCTTCTTAGTGTCACAAGGTGACAAATTCTCCCATCCCATGGTGTTTTGGAATTGTCCAACGCCCAGTTTTACTGGGCCTAAACGACGTTTGTTGCTTATCTGCCAATGTTCATTTTTCTTTACACTTGAAAGCTTCAGTGATAGTGCTGATCTCTACAAGATTGGTTTGTTACCTACGCAATACCTTTATTTTCTTTCATCATCACCTCACCACATTTTTCCTTAAATTTTGTTTGACGTTTTTAATGACCATCTTTATTGCATGAATGGTTTCACCGGTTCCCTGACTGGTTTAGCAAGACCGGACGTCTTTATGCAATCTGGTGGAACATTTGATTTGGAAGCAATTTTGGGTAGCCTCTTGTTATACATGTTTTTTCGCTTTGATTTCCTTCGTTGGGTAATCTAATGCAGCCACCACCATGCTCTCCAATGGGGGAGAGCATTGTTTTCTGCTAAGGGAGGATGCTGGGATGGTATTTCGCTAATTTTTAGGGTCAGGTTAAAATTCTTGGTTTCTCTATCTCTCAAGTTCACGAGATACCACATTGACTTCTGCTTACTGTATAGCAGTACAAGAAATTCAAGAGACTTTCTGCTTATCCCAACTCAATTCAGTTAGTTGTTGTTTCGACACATAATATGTCCCAAATAATCATTTCGATTTTATTCATTGTTATTCTTGTAGTTGAATATCGACACTAGGAATGTTTGCATGTAGCTTCACTCCAAGTTGTTTGATCACACTTAAAGACATCATGGGGATCTTATTAGTTTAATAATCATGACCTTAGTCTTACTCGTTATTAGTCCCTTTATATTGGGCAAATCTTGATTCTTAGTTGTTTTTCGGATGTTAGGGACTCCTTGCAGGCGATATCATCGGCACTAAAAGAGAAGATTATTATTTCTTGGTGAGAGTGAGTAGAACACAACACCTTGAGCATTCCTTTACAATTTATCATCTTAACTTCCTTGCAAAGAGAGATGAAAATAGGGACATGACTGGCTCGATATTCGTTCATCTTTTGACCAGCCTCCGGTGTTTTAAATTTGTAATTCTTGCATCTTGGCGGCATAAACAAGGCTTTTCTCTTCAGACTTCTTCAAAAGGTTTCTAGGGTTATAAAAAGTTTTAAGTCGGCAAGCAACAAAAGTTGGTTTTATTATTTAAAACTCTCTTTCCAGCTAGTCAAGGTAATATGATTAAGATTGAATGATATCTCTCATTGACTTTGGCTCCCCGTGACTTTCTGGCAAAATGTATCTTCACCAAATGATTCCATAAAGCTTGGCCAAAATTAGGCTAATCATAATGGTCCCTATAATTAGAGGGGAATGTTTTATCCCCATTTTTAAAAATAGAAACAATGAGGATTTGCATCCAGGGTTTAGGTAAGCCTTGCTTGAGTACTAAATTGAAGAGCTTGTGTATGTGAGGATAAAGATTGGCCTCAATTTTAAAAATTTAAGCTTGGTGGCCTTCAATGTCCTTAACTTTCCATTTTGCAAATCTCTTAACTCCAAACTCTATGTCATCTAAAGAAAAACTTCTTCCTTTGTAGGTACGGAATGGTGTCCATGGTGTCGAGGGGATTTCGTGAAGACTTTTAAGGTAGGAATTCTAGTCTATTAAAGGAATCCTATTATTTTCTTTGAATGTTTTAAATTTGGCTCCAGAACTTCTTAGGATCCAACATAGTTGTGAAAGTTTCTCTTGCCTTTTATTGATATAGTATCTTTTTTCCCTTTTACTTAGGGCTTTATTGGTATTCTGATCCAGTTTTTAGGGCTCATTAGAAGCATCCTAATGGATTTCCTATCAATTCTACATTCTTTATCGCTGCAAGGGTTTGAACACTTTCTATTATTCTTTTTTATGGGACAACTCGAAAGAGAAATTGTTAAGTGGAAAGGGTAGTTTGAAAAATTATGATAGAGTTCTTCAATGTTGATACATTATAAGTTAGGGTTTTAATTTACTGTTTAAATCCTTCAAGAAAATGTCAAACTTCAATTTTGTCAAGCGCAAATTCTTTTAGTTCAATAATTATCTCAATGGTGCTCCCTACCATGGAAAATTTTAGAGTTAGGGTTAAAGGTTTATGATGAGAGTCGGTCTCATGGTCATTTAAAAGGTCAAAGTTGTTATTTGGTTTGGAAAGCTTGAGGAATATCATATATCACATAATACAACACTACTACTAGCCCATGAATACAGGTCATTTCGTTTTAAGTTTGGCCACTTCATTACTCTATTGAGAATTATTAGGTCTTGAGAGTTGTAGAGCTTGACCAACTCGGTGCCAAACAAATTCTCAATTAGGTCTTTGGGCTTCTTTTGTAGCTATTAGATGAAACAAGGTCCTCATTTATCCATAAAGGATTATGGTTGAGTCATCACTTAAAAAGTATCTTGTTTAGTTTCAGACCTAGCATTAAAGTCTCCTAGAAGGAGGATATTACCTTCATTTTCAAAACTATAAATATCTTGTTCCTATAATAATTGGGAGTTAATTTTATCTAGATTATTTTCTTATAAAAGTAGAATTAATAGGTGCAAAATAACAAATTGCTATATACATCTTCTTAGCATTGGTGTCTGAAATTTCTATCAAATGTGTTGATTGAGAGGGTATATCTTATGAAGTTAAATGTGAGGAAAAATGCTCTTTCTAATAACAAGCTATGCCTCCCTATCCCTCTATGGTGGGATTTTTGTTCCATGCCGACCACAAGGCAAATCCTTCCATGTTAGGGACCCTTAGACTCCTCATGCTCCCAAGTTTTAGCTAGTCAGATAATATCAATACCTTTCGGGATGCAACTTATCATGGGACCTTTGCACCATGGAAATCAACGAAAATTCCAAAAAAGGGATCCCAAGTATTCTCAAATCCTATTTATTATTATCATACGGTCTCCTAACAATAGCTTTTAGATTTCTAATTATTGCCCATATGTAAATGTCATATGTCCTAAAGCTATTTAAAATAATCTATGATTATAAAGCTAAATAAAATAAAAAAAATGAGATATCAATGAAAATAAAATAAAATTAAGGAGTTATATAAGTAGAGAGATTAGTGCAATGGAAGTAGTTTGATAGCGAAGGAAAATATGGAAAGTAAAAGCACTAATGAAATCTACAGTTTTTATGTTGGTTTTAGTCAACAAATTTCTTATAGAGAGGGTGTTATAGAAGAGGGCATGGCAAGGTTTTGTGATCCCATATGTAAATGTCATATGTCCTAAAGCTATTTAAAATAATCTATGATTATAAAGCTAAATAAAATAAAAAAAATGAGATATCTAATGAAAATAAAATAAAATTAAGAGTATATAAGTAGAGAGATTAGTGCAATGGAAGTAGTTTGATAGCGAAGGAAAATATGGAAAGTAAAAGCACTAATGAAATCTACAGTTTTTATGTTGGTTTTAGTCAACAAATTTCTTATAGAGAGGGTGTTATAGAAGAGGGCATGGCAAGGTTTTGTGATTTGTATTCTTTAACGGAAAAATAGATCATTTACCCATTCATTGTGTTTTCAATGAATGGGTACAGGGTTTCTAATCTTCTCTTGATTGTTTGAAAAATGTGGTTTAATGATAAAACCTTAAAAGAACATAGATACTTGTCCTTAATTGCCCATTGGGCCATTTGGATAGCTAAAAACATATGTTGATTTGAATATAGGGAGACTCTGCAATTCCAAATTCAATATCAAATAAATTTTTATATGAAGGTATAAGAGTTTTTGCAAATATAAAAATGCCAAGGCAAGAGGTTTATAAATATAAAAATGCCAAGGAAAGATGTTCACAAATCTTAAATCTTATAACAGTCATTTTTTTCGGCTGATGTTTGCAAAGCTACCCTTGGCTCATGAGGTGTTTAGGGAGCAATCTAACCTTCTAAATCTTGTAAGTTATTTTTTAGATATAGGTATGCAAGGGCACTAACAACATGGAAAAATGGTGGGCAATTTTATTGAGATTAGTTGTAAAACAAGTTATTTCTCATACTCTAGTGTTGAGAGATTCAAAGTTGGTAACATAGTGGTTAAAAAGTAATATTAGTATGCAAAATTTGATCCCAAGATCCCTATTTGGTCAAGAATTTTTTGGCATATCCTTTGCACACATCATGGAAATCACTTTTAGAATGAAATGATGACAAAGTTAGCATCAAAAATGGGTTTTAAACGCGGTCATTCTTCCCCTTATTGTCCCCGGGAAAATGGACAAGTAGAGGCAGTGAATAAATATATCAAGACCATTTTAGAAGAAGTTGTTAGCCAGAGTAAATATGACTTGCATGTGATGCTTTACCCTGAATTTTGGGCATATTGAACCATGGTAAATAATTCCATTGGTTTCTCTCCATTTCAGTTAGTACATGGTGTGGAGTCGATTCTTCCTATTGAATGTGAAATAATTGGCAATTGAGCTCCTACCTGACACATCCGATCTTGAAGAATGCCTCGTGCACCTCGATGAGAAGAATTGAGATTCCCCTATGGATATTGAAGAGAATAAATGATGTTTTAAGGTTCAATATGATAAGTCCATATGTCCCCATTAGTATGCTGAGGGTGACTTGGTTCTCCTTTACAACCAAGCTAGAGAACCACTCAGGGTAGGTAAGTTCAACCCCATGTGGCATGGTCCTTATATCATGTGACGTTTCGTAGAGAAAGGAGCCTACAAATTAGAATATTGTGAGGGGAATATGCTAGATGAGCCCAGAAATGGGCTCTACATTGAAAGGTATTACGCTTGAGCCCTCAAACCCTAGTGTGACTTTTCTATACTAGTGTATCTTAATGTATATACTTCTTTATCTTTTTCTTTGCAACATCATCTTGCTTATCGAGTTTTCCATTGGTTGGAAGATGTCAATGGAATCTTTGGTTTACATAGGATTCATAGATGATGCCAATCCTCATACACGAAACATGGCTTCTGCCGCTAGGGTTATTTACTCACTCGAGGGACAACTGGTCTCTTCGGGTGGCATTTTTCTGAAGCCATCAATGAATAATGTGGTTGAGTATAGCATTGTTATAGAGTTATTATGCGATGTCATTTCATATGGTGTTCGATCTTTAGAATTTTTCCTAGAATCCAAGTTAGTCATATGTGAGTTGAATGAAAGTTACCATGTGAGAGATCCTACTCTACTCCAATGATTCCTACGGGTACAAATTTTGGAATGATTCTTCGATTTTCGTACTTATAATAACATCCATAGAAGTTCTAATCAAGTATCCAATGCATATGCTAATTAAATTTTAGATTGGCATTTGCCACATAACTGAGTAAAGAAAACACATTCATACATTGTAACAAATATAAATAAATACAAAGACCAAAGTTTTTATATTTCATCCTTTCATGTCCAAAAAATATGGTGTCATAGTACAAAATGGGGATCACACCCTCAAAATACATATATGGCCAGTACATAGCATAAACATGGAATCTATGCCTGGGTGCCGGATGCATATCATGACATAACACTACAACATTTGCAAGACACCAAAAGAGTTGCACCCATGCATGGGGCACACCCACCACTTGTTGATTAAGGTTGGTTGTCATTGATGTCAACCCTTGAAGAAAGTCCCACAACACAAAGGTTTGGGTAATGGACCCAATATTTTTTGATGTAAATATGACTCATTATTGTATTTTCATGGTTGATAAGAAGTAAATACGGATGAACTCCAAAGTGGTCCCCTTATGGTGAAATCCCTCATGGGAAGACGCTTTGCGGAGTAAGAGAACCCATGATTAGTTGTGGAATAATGAGATGAAGGACAATGATTTTTTCAAGTAAACTATCCTAGATGGATAGTTCTTGTCATTCCATTTCCGGTGGTATGTGGAACGTCACATAACGCCTCACGGTTAGAGAGTTATGGCCATGATAAGTTGGAGACCCCAGGTTTGGGTAATGGACCCAAGTTTGTTTGATGGATAACGGTATGAGTTATGATATATTTTCAGATAATACTATTCTATATGGATAGTACATGTCATTCTGTTTCTGGTGGTATGTGGAACGCCACATAAATCCTCACAGTTCGAGAGTTATGGCCTTACGAAGTTGGAGGACCCTCATATGTCATCTAGAAGCCCCAAAAGGTCAAAGTAGTCAAAGTGGTTTAAGATATTTT
>SNQJ01S0068696.1:7900-39825 GCA_010110895.2 Picea sitchensis | reverse complement strand
AAAACGCCATGGGATGAAAGAGTGTGTCACCTTTGTCACACTAAGAAGGTTGAAGATGAAAAACACTTTCTCTTAGATTGTCTAGCCTATACCTAGATTATATCTCATTTTCAAAATATTTGTCACACTACCAATCTTCCTAACCTCTTAACTCAACAAAGCTATGTTGATCTTGGAAAACTTCTCTTGATGCTTTTCGAGCACATAAACAAAATTCTTAAAAATCACAAGTAATCACTTACCCTCTTAAAGTCTGATAGACCAATTTGGTCTTAGTGGACATTAATCATCATCACCATCAATAATATTATTATACTATTATGTTAATATTATTATAACTTTATTTATTAATAATTAAAGTTGTATATTAACTTTGTTAATTATTAAAAAATATCTTTGTGTACCCATTAATTACTAGCAACAACCACACTAACAATAATATTAACATGTCTCTATAAATAAATAAGTCTATAGTCAACATATTAATAATGTTTTTTTCCACCTTAATAATATTAATATATCTATATATTAATATAAGTTTTGATAATTTTAAATACTTAAAAACTGACCCAAATGTCTTAATTATAAAACTAAGATTCAACTACTAAAAAATAAGTTTAAGCTAATCACCAACTAAATCTCCTCTTTTTATCTTGTCATTTCAGGATTTTGATCCGAATTTGACAATTGAAATGACAATAATCTCAAAACTACAATTGCATTAATTAAAAACCAAATTTCAATGGATTATCAGAATTATTATTATTATTATTATTATTATTTTTACGACACAACTGTTGGAAAAATAAAATAAAGCTAAAGCACCTTAGAATTGTTAAGCGTTTCTTTCCTCTACAATTTATGAAATAAAATAAAGCAATTTAAAATTGTTAAGGATAACTTTAATGTGTTTTTTCTCAAAAACACATAGAGCTCGTGAACGGACATTCAATGTACTTTACTCACATATTTATGGCAATGAAGACTCTATCCGTGAACGCGGGACGAATTCATTATGGAAACGTGATGATAAAAAACAAATTTGTGAAATTAATGATAAATGAATTAAAATAATAATATTTCTCACATCACTAATACATTAAAACAATGATATTTTTTATATGAAGATTATCTTATTAAATGATAAATTAAAGTGATAATTAAGTAACATTTAAATGTATTTTTTAAATTTTTAATATTTTTTATTAAATATTGTTATTTGAAAATATCTATTAAAACCACTTAAAAATAGTCATGTCACTTTATTTAATTAATAAAAAATTAAAAATTTTATTTAATTAATAAAAAATTAAGAATTTTAAATTCTATAAAGTAAAAAATATTTTTTATTTAAAAAAAAATTAAGATTAATAAAAAAAATTAAAAACTTTAAAAATATTTATGCAAACACAAACAAAAAAAAGTTAAAAAAAACTTAACTCATAAGCAATTATAGTATACACTACTTTATTGGACTCTCTTCATTGATATTATTATTAATGTTAATTCCAAAAGAAGAAATATTTCGTCACGTGAACAAAGATTCAAAATCTAAGACAATATATAGTCATTCATCACTATTGACACAGACAACATGAATGGCATCGAATTGGACTTCATTGTTTATCATGTACACAATTATTACATATTCAAAATTCAAGCGTTGAGTAACACCACAAGCTTGTGGAAATTTTTTGTATTGGATAAGTGTTGAAATTCCTTGCATGAGCATGACATATCGACTTAATTGTTTAAACTTGGTCACATTAACATATATCTTCATGTCATACACCACCCGTGGCGACATTGAATGTTGTGTAGTCGGATGGATATTGCTCACGACCTGTTATTGTTACACACGAATAATGTTTTTATCAAGTGACTCAATTGTTTAAACTTTAAAGGTCCATGACATAACATCATTCCTATGTCATGGACAAATATCATTGAATAGCGTAGGGAATAGTGCATCGACACAGTGCAGGGAACAGTGCATCGGGAGCTATACATGTTGATTACTTAGGAAGCGAGGAGGGAACAACGACGGGCCTGCATTACCCATTAAGTGGAGAACAATGACTGGCATGCATTACCCAAGGAACAATGATAGTAGGGATAACAGGGAACAATGATAGCAGGGAACAATGCGTCAGGATAGCAGGGAACAACGTGTCGATAGATGGGATAGCAGGAGAGGGGCAAGGGGAAGTATCAGGCTATGCGACAGGAATAGTGCGAGAACAGTGAGGGAGTTGCGATGGGAACAATGAGGGAACATCTGCGACGTAAACAGTGTGAGATTTGGCAGTTCTCAGTCCTTTGTCCTCAATAGACAGACATGTATTGTCTTGTTCCGTATTTTGTGTTTTTTTTTCTTGTTCCCTATGGCAATGACAATACACTCAGCACACATGAAAAATGGGCAAGAGATGCCCGTCTCTGGTGAAACAAACCACTTAGGTCAAGTGAAAATTGCCTCCTCAAGCAGAACAGGGAAGTGGGTTTGGGTCAATGCCAAACAGTTTCGAGGTATTTTAAAACGTAGAGCTACTCGTCTAAACTGGGAACAGACAAGGAAAAAATTGGCCCTCCGTAATAAACTCTCAAACAAGCCTCTTTTGCAAGGGTGCAACAACAATAGGACTAAAGACATAAGTGATTATGCCTTGTACAGTCCCACATCCACACCTCTCATTTGGTCACCTAACTTGTATTTGTAAGAGATACTAAATTCCAAGAGGAGATTGGAGGTTTTGGAAGCCAAAGAGCATGAGAGAGACCTTAAAACCCATTTATTGACAGTAGAAAACCAGGGTTTAGCAGAAAGAAATAAAGTTTAAAAAAATCAAGTGACATTGTTGCAAGAATCCCTTTTGGTAGAAAAGGTTGAATGGCAAAGCATGAAGGATGCCAAGAATATCAGGGAAGAATCTGTTGTGGAAATTAGAGATGTGATGAGTTCTAAAACATCCAAAGCTAAAGGGAAAATAGTTGAATAAGAAGACACCCAGGGAGTGAAAGCAAGGGATGAAGAGAAGAGAGATTTTACAAATAATTCCAAAACTTGGGCACAAATTATTAGCAATTCTGCTAATATGGAAAAAGAAACAAACAACCAAGGGGATGGCATGCAAGATAGAGAAATCAAAGAAAGACAGGCCATAGCAACAAACATAATTATCAAAGGTGTGAGAGAGTATGGAAAAAATGAATGTACTCTTGATCTTGTAAGTGAATTTTTGAAGGACAAGCTTCTTTGCAAGGTCGAATTTGCCAAGCATGGAGGGTGGGTAAACCCAATAACGAGAGAGATAGGCCCATAAAATTCATCATGTCAAGCACACATGACAAGCAAATTCTTTTAGGCAAGAAGCAGCTTTTGAGGGGCTCTCGCTTTTTTCTAGACGAAGATTTAACTATTAGAAAACAAGAGGAAAGAAGGGAAGAGATGTCAAAGGTTAGGGAAGCAAGGGACGAGGGAAAAAGGGCATGGTTGTTCAAAGGCAAAGTTGTTATTGCCTTTTTCGGTCCTCAATCTAAAACAAGACAACAAGGTGGTAGTCAAGAAGCAACGACAAATTCATTAGCAGGAAACTATGCAATAAGGCTAGAATGGGCAAATAGGGGTGAAGACTCAACTTTGAGTCTTGTAGGCCAAAACAAATAGCAATCAGGTTATACCCAGGTTTCCTTAAGATTAGTTTGTTGGAACTGCAGAGTTTATCCTTGGAGGCAGGGACTTGGGCTAGGACCTATTGCGGAAGATAGAGACATAATTTGTCTCTTGGAAACACATGAGCATGAAGGGTGCAAGACACCTATGTTTGAAGGGTATGTGAAGATGGCAGTGTGGAACAAGGCAATTGAGAATGGTAGAGGACACAAGGGTCTCACGGTCTTAGTGAGGTAAAAAAAGGTCATCTCATTCAGTTAGAAAGAGAAGACTCAAATAAACAATTCACTTGGTTTTAAATATCAGAAAATGGAAACATCATCATAATTGCAGCATGTTATTTTTCTCCACAAGTTTCAAAAACTTACAAAAGAAGGGGGCTTGACCACAAAGACCCCTTTGCAGCCTTAAAAAACAATATTGCAATATACTCTCAACTAAGTGAAGTCCTTATAGTGGGTGATTTCAATGCTAGGACAACAAGTGAACAAGCTAGTATTCTTCACTGTAAGGAAGACTGCAATCCTATTTGGCTTATAGAAGAAAGAAATCATTTGATCCACATGGATGTCGGTGGCCTCCCACCTATTCCAACTGATTCATTTTGGCAGTTTTTTTCCTAGTTTGCAGGTCCCTGAATTGCGAGGCCGTTTTGAGGCCCTAAACAACATTTTTAGAGATCGACACAGTCGGAAATTCCCTTTATTAGATCAGAACAAAATGTGTAGTCCTCGGATAGACCTTTCCAATGGGCTATCGTGCGCCTAAAATGAAGATCGTATGCAAAAGTTACGACCCCAGGAAGTTGACCGACTAACTTAGCCAAACGGGGCCCACATGACTGTTGGTGCTTCATCTCCTATGGTTAGGTTTTTGGATTTCTAGGGTTTTTGACATTCCTGTTTATTGTAAAAAGGCCTTCAGAGCCTCATTGTAATGATCTTCTTGCGAATGAGTGCAACCGTCACATCTCTTCTCATAGATAAGTCACCACCATTCCAGCAAGCTTGTTTTCCGCTTCATTTTAGAGTTTCAGCTTATTTCCTTATTGAATAGAAAACCAATTTTACTGTATCTCTGTTATTTTGTGTTAAGCATCTTTTAATAATCTGTATTCATTTCGTTCTACTCATAAAATCCAGATCAGTGGTATCAGAGCGGTCTGCTCCTTGTCGTCTTAATGCATGTCCCCAACGAGGTCAGGGTACAAAGAATTGGGTCTCGAGCTTGTTTCTCTTGAGGACAAAAGCTCTCGCACGCCCAAACGACCTCTCATGGCAGGAGAAAATAAAGATGACGGGACAAAAGATCCTTTCAAAATGTTGCTTGAGGAAGCCCTCACGCAACAGAGGAACGAGATGATGGATAGTTTTGCACAAATCCTTCGGCGACTACCAAGAAGCGACACATCTTCCTCGAGCGGAGGCATCGCCCCCTTCAAGGTACAAATAAACTTCAATATTCCTATATTTGAAGGTCAGATAGACACGGATAGTGTAGACAAGTGGTTGAATCTACTAGAAGGGTATTTTTCTGTCCATAACTTTTCAAATAGAGAAAAAATTACTTTTGCACTCCTCAAAGTCGTTCCCCATGTCAAAGATTGGTGGGAAACTTTCTGTGAGCAAAAGGAAACAGAGGAACCCTCATTATTTACAGTCACGACCATCTGGGAATCCTTCAGGGATGCTATTAAGGAACAATACTACCCTGTCGGAAGCTATGACAACTTGTATACCAAATGGACCACATTGCGGCAAGAAAGAGACCAAGCAGTGCCATATTTCACAAATATCCTCCATACCCTGCGCACCAAGCTGGGTATGAAAGATTCAGAGCGACATCTGGTGCTCAAGTACCGCGGTGCTCTGCATAGATACATCCAGAACGAAATGGAATTTATGGACATCTCGTCCTTGGGTGCGGCCTATCGATATGCCGTCAAAATCGAGCAGAAGCTCAAACAAAAGACGCGACAATTTGGGCCTGGGAACCCCTCGCAGCAAAAGCCAGGAAAGAGCGGCCCCAACCTACAGAACAAAGGATAGAGAAAAGATGGACAGTATCAAGACAACCAGTCCAAGCTATAAGCAAAGAAGGACACCGGAAAGACAAAGAAGGATACCGGGAAGTGGTGCGACTTCCATAAGAGCCCTTGGCATAACACTACTGATTATCGCTCAAAGCAGTCGCTGGTGGCTGAAGTGTAAGCCTCTGAATCAGATGCAAGCTCTGACTCTGAGTCATAACTAGAAAGGGGAAGACAGATCATTGATGCGGAGCCAAGTGCCACCATTGCTACCACCAAGCTCTAGCCTAATGAATCAGACGAGCCAGAAGAAGGTGAGCGCATTTTCCATTCATAGATGTGGGTAAAAGGCACCCCGCTGCACTTCATCGTTGATAGCGGTAGCCAGAAGAACCTCATCTCAGCAGAGGTCATCAAGCGGCTAGACCTGCCGACAACGTCGCACCCGTAATCCTACACCATTGGATGGCTCCACCAAGGAAGCGATCTTCGCGTCAGCCAACAGTGTCGACTATCGTACGACATCAAGCCCTTCAAAGACGAGGTAGTGTGTGATGTTGCTCCTCTCGAAGTTTGTAATGTTCTTTTGGGCCAACCTTATTTATGGAAACGCCATGTTGTATATGAGTCTAGGCCTCGTAGTGTTATTATTACTTTGAAGAAGAAATTGTACAGGATACCCGAGGCAGTCCCTCCTAGTGCTATTTCCTTGATCTCTGCCAAGCAATGCAGGAAGGTCATCTCTTAGATCGGGAAATTTGTCTTCTTCGTCATTCGCTCTCAGAGTAAGAGAAAGATCGTAGCCACATCCAGGGCCTCTACAACCGATCTCTCCACACAACAGAAGCAAGTGGATAAGGTCGTGGAAGAAGACTCAGATGTCTTCTCCTCTCCTACTGGGGTACCTCTGCATTGCCAGGTCAAGCATCCCATCGATCTGACCCCAGGCGCACCGCTACCCAATGGGCCGGTCTACCGCCGCTCTCTATTAGAAAACGAGGAGATCAAGAGGCAGATCCAAGAACTTCTCCACAAGGGGCACATCCATCCCATCTCATCTCCTTGTGGGAGCCCAATCGTACTAGTGCAGAAGAAAGACGAGACCTGGGGACTCTGCATTGATTATCGGGCTCTGAATAAAATCACAGTCCAGAACCGATACCCAATTCCCTGAATCGATGACCTCCTTGATCAGCTCACGGGGGCCAAATACTTCAGTAAGATTGATCTGAAGTATGGCTACCACCAGGTTCCAATAGAACATATAGA
This sequence comes from Picea sitchensis, assembly GCA_010110895.2. NCBI lineage: Eukaryota > Viridiplantae > Streptophyta > Pinopsida > Pinales > Pinaceae > Picea > Picea sitchensis. The sequence continues at coordinate 32,854 of SNQJ01S0068696.1, read as the reverse complement.
TGTATGGAAGACCACCTTCAAGTCAAAAGAAGGTCTTTTTGAATGGTTGGTCATGCCCTTTGGTTTGAAAAATGCTCCAACAACTTTTATGAGGATGATGGATGATATCCTACGACCTTTCACCAGTAATTTTGTAGTGGTGTATCTGGATGACATCCTCATCTACAACAAGACTTGGGCGGAACACTTGTAGCATATTCAGTAAGTTCTGCACACCCTGTGGCAACACAAACTATATGCAAACTTGAAAAAATGCTCCTTCCGCATGGACAGGATCCACTACTTAGGCTACATAGTTGATCAGCATGGTGTGCATGTGGATCCAACCAAGATCCAGGTCATCCATGACTGGCCAGCCCCAACCACACTCTCTGAGCTTCATAGCTTCTTGGGCCTTGCCAATTTCTATCGTAGGTTCGTGTTGGGATTCTCTCATATCGCATGGGACCTCAGCCAAGTAACCAAGGGTGGTGGTAAGGAAAAATTTGTGTGGGACCTATCCCAACAACAAGCTTTCGATGAATTGAAGCAGTGCTTGTTCTCATCCCCGATACTTTCATTACCAGACCTGCAACATCCCTTTGAGATCAAGACAGATGCTTCAGACTATGTTGTGGGAGTTGTTCTCACTCAACATAGCCACCCCGTGGCGTATCATAGTGAGACGCTATCAGATGTTGTCCGTAAGTACCCTACTTACGACAAAGAAATGTACTCCATTGTGCAAGCCTGCCGCCAGTGAAGAAATTACATTCTGGGGAAGGAGACAGTCATCCACACTGATCACAAGCCACTACAATTCATGCAGACCCAAGGCAAATTGCAGAATGACTGCCATCAGAAGTGGTCCACATACTTACAATAGTTCCACCTCAACATCAAGTATAAAATAGGAAGTACCAACCGAGTTTTCGATTACCTCAACTGACCTCCAGTCGCGACACTCACCACGGTGCTAGACTCTTGCGGCCATGAGACCTCTGGATGGCCCCACCTATATGATATAGACCCTGACTTCTCCACCACCTACCAAATGGGAGAAAACTCAGTGGTTGTTGATTTCCAACTTCATGACGGGTTGTTGTGTCGTCTGGGCCATATCTGCATTCCATCAAGCAAGCGCACGAAGCTGATCTGGGAAGCTCACTACAGTCAGGTGGCAGGACACTTTGGCATCGAAAAGACAGTGGCAGTGCTGCAAAATCATTTCTATTGGCCGAAACTTCGATAGGATGTCACCAACTATATCAGATCCCGCACCGCCTTCGCTATTGCCAAACTGGCCACTAAGAAACAGGGCCTGTACACCCCTCTTCCTACTCCTGACAAGCTGTGGGAATCCATATCCATGGACTACATGTCAGGCCTCCCGTCCACCAAGAGGGGCAATGACTGTGTTTTTGTGGTTGTTGATCGCTTTTCCAAGATGGCGATATGGCCGCCTGCAAGAAGAACATCACTACAGAGGTCACTGCCAAGCTCTTCTTTGAACACGTCTGGGTACACTTTGGGATCCCAAAAACCATTGTCTCAGATCGGGATAGTCAGTTCCTCAGCACATTCTGGTTAAGCCTTTGGTCACTGTTGGATACCAAGCTCACCAATTCCATTGCCTTCCACTCCCAGACAGATGGCCAAATTGAGGTCGTCAATCGGATGATAGTACATATCCTGGGCATGTACAATTCCAAGCACCTCTGCACATGGGATGAGAGTCTTCCCTATGTCCAGCATAGCTACAACTGATCCCTACATAGCTCAATTGGCCACAACCCCTTTCAGGTAGGGTTGGGATTCCAACCATTGGGCCCCATGGATGTTGCACTACCACTGGCGAACACCTTGGCTGACTTGTCCCCTACTCCACCAGAAGCTGACAAAGCCACCCGATTCATTGAGAGGATCCATCACATCCACCAACAGGTTCAGGATATTTTACAGAAGTCCAATGCCAAGTACAAGCAACGCCATGATCAACACCGGGTGCCACATAAGTTTCAGGTGGGCGACAAAGTTTGGTTGCACTGGCAGAAATAACACCTTACAGGGCCCCATCGGAAGCTTTTCCCACTCCGGTATGGGCCATACACCATCACCAAGGTTGTGGGTGACAATGCTTTTGCACTCAATGCTTCGGCCATATTTCCCACCATTATTGGACACCTCAGAGATAACAGAGCAGTTGACACCAATAGAACTCAACCCCAACTGCATGCAACAGGCATCCAGTGATTAGATTGTGGACACACAGATCAAGGGCACCCAACAGCAAAGGATCCAGCTTTATCGAGTTGTCAAAGCAGGGCAACTCCTGCACCAAGGCAAGTGGCTCACCCGAGGCCAAATTCAACAGAAATTTCCTCATCTGATGAGGGAACTCAACGCAATGGAGACCATTGATTCCTAAGGGGGGAGGATTGATCCATATGGATGTTAGTGGCCTCCCACCTATTCCAACTGGTTCATTTTGGCATTTTTCCAGTTTGGCAGTTTTTTTCCTAGTTTTCAGGTCCCTGACTTGCAGGGCCGTTTTGAGGCCCTAAACAACGTTTTTAGAGATCGGCACAGTCGAAAATGTCCGTTATTAGATCAAAACAAAATGTGTAGTCCTCGGATAGACCTTTCCAATGGGATATCGTGTGCCTAAAACGGAGATCGTATGCAAAAGTTATGACCCCAGGAAGTTGACCGACTAACTTACCCAAATGGGGCCCACATGACTTTTAGTGCTTCATCTCCTAGGGTTAGGTTTTTGGATTTCTAGGGTTTTTGACATTCCCGTTTATTGTAAAAAGGCCTTCAGAGCCTCATTGTAATGATCTTCTTGTGAATGAGTGTAGCCGTCATATCTCTTCTCAGAGATAAGCCGCCACCATTCCAACAAGCTTGTTTTCCACTGCATTTTACAGTTTCAACTTATTTCCTTATTGAATAGAAAACTAGTTTTACTGTATCTCTGTTATTCTGTGTTAAGCATATTTTAATAATCTGTATTCATTTCGTTCTGCTCATAAAATTCGGATCATCATCAGTGGACAAGAGTTTCAGAGGACAACAAAAGCCACAACCTTTTTGGAGAGCAGTTGCTTACTCTATGTGGGGAATTTGACTTAGTCATTTGTAATGGGTTGGCTAGATGGGAGAATTCTGGCAATTTCACCTGCAATACCTACAATGGTGCAAGTGTAGTAGACTATGCAATTCGCTCACATGGATTGTGTGAGAAAATGGAGGAAGTTTTTAATGGTGAACGATTGTGGGAGTTGAAATCTGATCATAGGTTGATCTATCTAAGTTTCACTTGGGCTGAACAACAACAACATGGGACAAAAAATCAGTGCATTCAACAACCTCCTTCAAAGGGCAAAATTATTTTGACTCAAAAAAACTGTAATACTTTCAAGATAGCGCTACAAAGGATGTTTAACAAGGAGAAAATTCCGTCCCAGGGCCTCCATAGTCATGAACTAACAAATTTAAGTTGGAGCACTCTCACAGAATGCAAAAGAGCAAAAAAAAGAAATCTGAAACAAATTGTTTTCCGGTTAATTCTTGGTTTGATGAGGAATGCAAAACAATAAAGAAAACTTTGAAATAATCAAGCGAGAAATAAATAAACATAAAAGCCTACAAGCAAATTGTAAGAAAAAAAAAGTTGATTTCATGATCTCAAGGAGGAAGGAACTAATCTTCTTGGGGAAAAATAACCCCAAGTTATTTTGGAAGGACTTCAAACGAGAAAGAAACAAAATGAAAATAATATCACAACTTATCAGAACGTTTTATTTCCATGGGTGGCGATCTCATTCTTCTGCATGCTGATATGGTATAATGGTGTGTGTTTGTCTCAATTCATCATTGTTATCCCTAAAATAGGAATCGAGTTTGGACATCGTTATTACTTAGACGTGTAATCCAAATATCCTTGATTGCAAACTTTACTTGTTGTTGGATCAATTCTGTCGAGTACAGGGTGTGAATATTAGGTATCTTCGAATCTTATTCCAGCAGGTTGTTCCTAAAACAAAGTGCTTCGATGTCCACACATACCCATTTACAGCCCTGGGGTGAAATCCTTCAAATGGCCAACATTGCCACTGTCATGATTGATGAAGACTGGGTTGTATTCTGAGGTTGGATCGCATGGAAGTAGATGTTTTTGTTAGTTAACATGATCTACTTCCTCATTGTTTGGCTGCGCATAATAGGGTCTTATTGTAGACAGCAAGATTCAGGGTTGAATTACATCATTCAAACACTTGTTTTTCAGAGGTGTTGATCTATCTTTGATAGTCTGTGTAGACTTGTCTGTTTGTGAATTAGTTTTCATGACTGAAAAAGGCTATTGTGCAGAGTCAAGTGGGAAACGATCTGTGGCAATTTGATCCAACTTTTAGAGTTCAGTTTTTTATTTTCTGTCAGAGGTCCTTTTGTATGTTTCATCGGGGATGTTTAAGTTTGACTTTGGTACAAAACTTCTTCACGAAATTTTGTAAAGAGAATGACCCTTTGATGAATTGGAATGAAATAAATGATTTCTTTATGTCTCATCTGTCTTGATTATCAACTTGGTGTCTTTACTTATGTCTCTAGATTTATTTCAACAATTGTTATATTCATAAAATCATATAAATAATGAATTTTTCAGCAAGTTTTTATTTATAAAAAGACTAGCATAAGCCCTCGTAATCAATACTTGTGAGTTAGGATATTAATTTGGATGGCTATAAACATAGGGTGATATTCCCATTTATTTTTCTATAGCCAAGTAGAATCTGAAAATGCTTGAGTAAGATCATTTCATATCTTTTCCTCAACACGTTGGAAATCATGATTTGGAAATTATTGACTGCACAAATATAGCAATTAGTTTCTTGGGAAATGCGGCGATGAATAAAATTATGGGTGCTTCCACTATCAACAAAAATTATGACCTTCGTATTCTTGATGTAATCAATTATCTTGAGGGTTTGGGGAGCATAGAAGCCAGTGAGAGCATTTAGGGAAATGACCAATTCTACTTCGGGAGGGTCTGAGGGAGGGGTTATGTCAGTGGATTCAGGTGACACAAATAGAAGGGGAGCCTCAACATCCTCTTCTGAAACATCCTCTGAGATGGCCATAATTTTTTTTTGTTTCTTACACTTGTGTCCCAAAAAATATTTGTCATCGCAATTATAACAAAAGCCTTTAAGGTGGCATTCAACCATTTTGGCCCTGGTCAATTTCTGGATCTTTAATAGGATAGAAGGAGGAGTGGGAGTTACTGGTTTAGTGCGAGGAATAAAGGATGTTTTTCGGTTTTGAGAAAATACAACATGTTGTGCTTCCTTAGCTCTTTTAGTAGCATCCACCCAACTCTGAGGTCGAGCCATGAGGACATGGGCATGAATCTCATCCTTGAGGCCACTAATAAAACAATCTCGAAAAAAAACATCATATATGCCCTCTGTACGGAAATTCAGTCGCTCAAAAGCAGTTATAAAGTCTTCCATTGTGCCAGATTGTTTCAACTTTTTCAAATGGCCTAAATGGTTGGTGTTAGTGTCAAAGCGTTCATAAAACTCTGCCACAAAGTGTGTCCAAGCCACATACCCTTGGTGGGCATTTTTTCTCCATTGCCACCATTGCCAACGTTCTTGATCTAGATGGAGAACACCATACCAAAGTTTGGACAACTCGTCCTTAACACCATACAAATAGAAATAATGTTCCATTTGATTTACCCAACCAGTGGGATCCGATCCATCGAATTTGGTCACATCCACACGTGGAAGGCGTAGGTCACGCTGAAAGTGACGGGGCTGAAAATTCTGGGAATGAGAGGAAGTTTCACCTTCGATATACAAACGTGGGTCAGATAAGGGAAGATTTGTAGGGATATGTAGCTTGGCGCAGATCATTGTAGTGAAAGATTCAATATGGGTAGTAATGTCTTATTTGAGCTCTTGTTTGAGTTCCGCGATTGAGGCGGCAATGGAGGAATGTATCTTTTGATTGATGGTGGAAATATTGGTACTGAGTTCTCGCACTTCTTGTTGGGTTTCTGTGAAATTAGAGTGCAAGGTAGTGAAGCGAGTTTCCAAGTCTTGGCTACGGGTATGGGCCATGATGACGAGGGAACACGAAAATGGGCGAGTGGGACTACACAGAAAATGGGCTATGGGGGAAGTGTATCACAACGATCAAGGAAATGAGTTGAATCCAATGGGGTAAATACCAAATAAGGGTATTGGAAGGGGGTCGAGTCCACAAGAAAAAAAATTGTTGAAAAATGATAAGTATGACTGCGATAAGGTAGAAGAGAGAAATCCAATGGAATAGGTCTCAAATAATGGTGCCAACAGGATCCATAATTTTTTTTTTTTTAACTCCTGTAGAGTTATACTTTGATCTGAATAATATTGCAGTGATGAAATGCCCAAATGCTTAACAGGAAGAAACGTGTAGTAATCTCGCAACGCAAATACAGGAGACAAAGTTGTGCCACAATAGATCTTGTCTGTTCTATTTTTGGTTCTGTCCCAAGGGTTAGGTATTCAAGGGTTCTATAGACAAGGGTTTTCCCTGTGCTATATCTCTCTAATATACATGTGGGGTCTAATAGTATTACTCAACCCAATATCTCAGGGCACCAACTAAGAAGACTAGATCGTGCCCTTAGTCGTATTAGCCGACTACTCAGGTACTAGAGAGTATCTTCCCAAGTGTTGTTCTCGGTGGCACTATAACAGTCAGGCGGACGATCGACTTATCTATGGAGGGATTTAGGAGATCTAGGTTGATCTGTATACAGGTTTTGTCTGATGCGCTACTACTTGAAGGGGTACCAACATGGGTTACAAGGGTGTCCAATAGATGTGCGCTTAAGTACCACTGATATTTCATGCGTGTATGAATCCCCGACTGTAGGTTTATGCACGTAACGACAGATATATGTAGCATAAATATGTTGGAATACATCTCTACCCTGTAAAAAAAATTAACCCACAATTTCCTGCCAAGGAAGGTGCTTGTTGGGCCCCAACAACCCCCTTCTTTATTTTTAATCAAAATCTAGTGTCCCTCAAAATTTTACTTGGATTCTTCGTTTTTTTCCTTTTGAATTGATTGGATTGGTATTGGTTTGCTTTGTTTCGAGGTTGGTTTGAGTTTATATTCTTTTCTTTTGTTTGGTTTGAGTTTCATGAAATTCAAATGCCATTTCGTTTTTCTTTCTATAGAGTTTTGATGTTGATGGACGAGCTTCATAATTTGGGAGTGTGTTATTACCTCTTCCTTATTGAATTTATCTGCTATGAGAATGGCTTGGTTGAAGACTTGGATTAATAACAATAATTTTATAGGAAGAATTATTGTGACACACCGTTTCTATGACATTTGTTCACATTTGATCAATTTTGAATGAGGGAGAGACGAACATAGAAATCTTAGATTAAAGGAAAATATTTATTTTTATCAATTGTTTACTTTTCTTTAAATTATAATTATGTTTTCGTCTTTTGCTCATTAGCAATCATTTTCACAAAATCATTTGGTAGGTTTAATTAATTAATTAATTAATTTTGTCAGTTTGCATCTCATTTAAAAAAAAAGAAGAATTATTTATCATTTGTTTGATTTTGTGAAAACCCAAAATCAATATTTTTCTCCTCTCCATCAACTTGAAGCTTCTAGAATTTTAAGATCACATTTGAAAGAAAAATATAAACAATGTTTGTTTAGAACTTATAGTTAGTTTAAATTCATTTTAATTTTATTGTTCTAGATTTTGTTTTATTCACAATTTTTAGGTTATTAATTTGGTTTATTTTTGTTTCACATGTTTTTATTATCAGTTATTTGGTATGGATATAATCATGGCTTGATTTTATTATCTAAATCTGTTCAAGATAATTCATCCAAAAATAATATTGGATTGCTGCAAATAATTTAGGAGCAACAATAGATAAGATTTGGAAATGCATTCAAGAACAAAAAAACAATTTTGCGGGACTTGTTTCAGCCAAACTGTAAGGAATATGAAGAAACGGTTGAAACCCATCTGCAGAATGGATCCATTTAGCTTAAACATGAGCTTTTTGCCAAATAAATGCATGATTTGAGAGATATTTTTTTCTTTTTACGAGACAAATTTCAGGTGGGGGAAATTATTAGTGACGCCCAGACTGTTCATTCATTACATAAATATATGAGAAAGTTCAGAGCCAAAGGGATCCAGGAAATTGAGAGGAGGATTTTTATCCTTTCTTTTTTGTATATTTTTTCTTTTGTAATTTTTTTTTCTTTTCAAATGGAGGAACAGATGGTTGGAATCTTTGGGAGAATGGACCAGTGTTTTCGAAAACAATATGGAATTCCAGGTTGCTTAATGGCTTTTGTCTTGTGAGAAAAATGACTTTGTTTTCATTATAATATCTTTATATTCTTTGAGTAATTGATTATGCATTAATTAGCCTTAGTCGGTTTTATCAATACATGGTTAATTGCTATCATTTATGTATTGATTTTTTCAATATTTAAGAGTCTATTATCCCAAAAATTCATTTTGGGCATTATGATGAACTTATTATACTGAAACTATATGGGATACAATTTACTCTTTGACTTTTGTCCTTGTGTAGATTATGAAATGTTAATATTGTTTCTCATATATTTTCTGAATATGAAACTTTATTTGTATTAAATTAGCTTTAGATTGTTCTACATATAATTTTTCATGTTATGTTTTCATTTATATGGTTCATTATATTTTGGTTCCTTTAATATCTGTGGTTGATCATCTATTGATACATTTTGAGTTTACATCTAATGATGGATAGTTGATAATACCATTTGTTGAGGGTTGGAGTTTATTTCACTTTTAGCTATTGGACATTTTAAAGTCACATGAGATAAAATTTATTTGTCTTTCTGTCATCACATATATGTTTCGAAACTTAAAAGACTTCCTTGAGTTGTTTCAGGAAGTATCGTTCTTGCTTTTGACATAGATTTATACTTGACACAGGTTAAGTGGAGCTTATACAAACACAGAAAGACGAATATAGCTTAGTATTGTTGATCAGTGTTAGGCTAGTTAGTTTACATTTGTTCGATTTGTTGATTTGCGAATGGATAATGATTAAATTATTTAAACCAAGGATGATTTTAGGGGCTAAATTTGGCTCATGGGCTAATTTTCCATGGTTTTTCCCCAAAAGAGATTTGTTATTTTAAAAATGATTCGCCGAAATTTTATAGGATAAAATTATTTTAACTTAAAAATATCCAAAATTTTGTACAAACTATACCAAATCCTTAGAAATTTGAATATTTTTACAAAAATATCGCTAAACATTTATAGTTGGCATATGAAGGATTAGTAAGATTCGCTAAGGTTTCTACATTTTAAAATAAATTTCCATCCTTAAAATCATCCATGATTTAAACATTAAATGCTTTGTCCATTATCGTTATATCATTTATAATCTTATTCATTCATTGTTTATTATCTTGTCATTTATAGTATAAAATTATTTCTTTTTTTATTTTTCACCTTGTTTTGATCCATTAGTTGAAAACAACCATTTTCACAAGGCTTTATTTAAACCTTGTAATTGTACATATCTATTGTATATAATACTAATATTGGTTAAGCAATTGTAGTAATGCATTGTTTGATAGGATTGTACATCTAGTTAGTTTACATCTTTTGATTATTTTAGAATCCTTGTTGGCTAACAGAGCCATAAAACCCGCCAGGGTAGATTATCCCAAACAACTTGGGTTAAATAGACAACCTGGACCGTATCTTCCCTTCTCATTGACGATGTTTCATAAACGCCCACCAACAAATGGCGCTAGAAGGAGGGTCGAGGTAAATTTAATGATTACTTGTTTTACCCCTCAGCCTATCATAATTCCAGATTTATAAATTCTTCTTCTGTGTCATCTTGAAACTCACTAGAAGGAAGGCTAGACTGACAAGCTGGCGTTGTAGGAGTCTTTGTTTTGAGTGTATTTAATTCCCCATGGCTCCCCAAATCACTGTGTTGGAACATGGTTTCTACTTCTCATTACCCGATATTCCCAATGAGACAGCCTCTCGCTTGTCCAAACTCACCTTTGATGGTGGGGGAGATGTATCTGCAAAAGACCATCTTAACAAGTTTTGGTGTAAATGCATCAAGCATGATATTTCCGATTTAAAGGTTTTATGCAGATTGTTCTCTTTTACTTTTAGGGGTCGGATTAAACATTGGTTTGAATCTTTTCCAGCATATCACATTATTGATTGGTTTCAATTTGTACAGGAATTTTTAGATTCTTTTGAAATCTATGATTACAATCAATTATGTGAAGAATTTCAGGCTTTATTAATCAATGACAATTCATCTCCAGAGGTATTTTTAACAAGCATCCATCATGTTCTCTGTAAGTTTCAACTTAATGACATGTCATTTGTGCTAAATCTCCTCTCTGATGTTTGTGCCCTTTTCATCCAACCATTTTCAATCGCAAATGATGAATCAGTTACTAATCCTATCACTCAATTGCGAGAAGAATTTTTTTTGCATGATGAGAAGAATCCATCTGAAAATTTTGAACAAGAAAGGGAGGTAGAATCTATTGAAAAGGTACTTACTGACAATCAAACTGGTTTTTCATCCGAATTATTGTATATTTAGTCCTCGACCATCATGGAAGAAGATTTGATGTTGGGTCAAGGTGAATGTCCATATTCTTTGAACTCTTTCTCTAATCAATACTTAAATGCAGTTATTGAAGAACACTTAGGTGATGAAAATGATCTTAATAATTCTAACATTCCTATGAAACTGATTAGAGATGTAAATCTGCAATTTGAAGAAGAAACCTTAAACCTTCATCCACAAATCATACCTTATCCACAGGACAGCCTAGATGTTTTTCATGAAAGTTTTGAATTGTTTATCATACATGAGGAAAATCTAGATGATCATATTATGTTGAAGGCTTTATCACCAAAACTGAGTGAAATTTTTAATGAAAGTGAAGAGGAATGTCTTGAAAATACCATTGTTAAATATCATAGCTCAAGAGATTATTTTCATGTGCTCATTTATGATTCCTTTTACTTTTTATATCCCGATCTCTTCTTAGATTCTAGTGAACATGATACTTTACCCATGGTATCTTACTCTTTGTCATCACAATCAAATCTTTTTGATATGCCAAGATTTGGTGAAATTAATTTCGAACATAACATTTATGAAGTCAGATTTGACGCTCTTTCACTTTCATCACTCGCATGGAAAAAAGACATGTTGCAAGATGATTTTACACGATTTATTTTTGAAAAAGACAATGCACCCACTCTCATGGAGATCAAATATTCTACATTGCATATTCATTCTTTGGTTAGTTCGAATTTTAATGCTTATGCTTCGTGTTTTGAAACGATCCATCTCATCAAAGGAAGTGTTCAAACCAGTAACCTAATTCATGTCATGAATCCTCTTAGGATGTGTTCTCCATTGACAGATCTAGTTCATCGAAGTCATAGTTTGCATCTTAATTTTTATGATAGGATATTAGAATGGCTTGAGGATTCATATGTACAAAATCTTCATAATAAAGACAAAGTTGTTCTTTCTTTGTTTCTACTTAAATATCTAGGAGGTAAGAATGACATGATTTTTTTAGGTCCTCCATGTGAAGAAATTGATGAACACTTAGAGAATTATCAAGAGGATGGGGCAATTCAGCCTTGGCTGATGTTTTTTTTAGGTCCCCATAATATTGACAAGTTTTCAAAACTTACTTACATTCTTCCATGCCATTATGACCCATACCACGACAAGATTGCAGAATGGATGGAGGATTCATACATCAAGAAGTTTCAAAAGAATGGTAAGGTTGTGCTCGCTTTGTTTTTAAATGAATATATAGGAGGTAAGCATGACATATTTCTTTTGTATCTGCAAATACTACATTTTTTTATTCGGATTTTTGACTTTCTATGCCTTGCAGGATTGAAGATGCTCTTGTGGATGCACTGGAAATACGATTTTACTTAGCATTTTGATCTATGTATAAGTTAGAGTAGGTGTAGGAATAGAGTCCTTTTGGGTTTTTCTTGCCTTTTCACTTTTTTCATTTGAATAATGAAGTTATGAAGGCACGTGGTTATGAAAAGAGAACCATCGTCTGAATGTTGTCAGGGAACTCTTCTTTCAATTCATTTCTTTTTCCTTTTCGCAGTTGTCTTGATTAAATGTTTCTTTTTCAAAACTTGGTAGCACCATGCAATGATTTCAGATATTATGAAGCATTAATAAAGAGATTAGGGATTTGATCTTAGTTTTACCCTAACAAACATAGCTTACCACTGCACGTAATTGCACTCATCCTGGTTCAGGATTTTTCTGTGACTTTTAATAATAATCTTGTTCAAAATGATGTATCATGCATCATTGTCTTAAGAAAAGAACCTTCCTATATGCAAATCTCTAAATTGTGTTGTTCTTCCTTTTGATCCTCTTTCTTTATTAGAGGTTGTTCTGGTTTTGTTTTTGGTCAAATTCTTTTTAAAAGTGAGCTTTTTCTATTTCGATTTTGTTTGTTTTGATATACTTTTGATTTGGAATCTCATTAATAAAATTTGATTCGGTTTGTTGTGTGTTTGTTTTTCTTTCTTTCTTTGATTGAACTTTCTTCTTGTCTATATTTTTGAATAAATGTATTTATGATCGAAGAGTGATTGTCGAAGGAAGCATTCATTTCAAGATTTGTGTTTTTAAAAGTGATTTGAAACAGTTCAAACAGTTTCTGATGTTTAGGTTTAGCTCAGATAATTGATTTGTAAGTCAGTTGAGTACTATGAAATCCTAAACGGTATTTGTCAGAGTATTACCCCTGAAATGTGTCTAGATATTTGGGAACTACGATTATCCTTAGACTTTTTACACTGTCCTTGTTCTTAAAAGATCCCTTTTAAGTGCTTCCCCATTCTCTAGATGATTTCTTAACCGAAATCTAAAATCTCTAAACCATGATAAAACTTCCAGTTTTGAAAGCAATTTTTTTTTTTTTTATCAATTGTTCACTTGTATTGCAACTAACCTCCAGTATCACCCCGCTTTCTTTGTCATCAATAAATATATAATTGAATTATTATTTAAAAGTGACATAAGAGGTTTGGAAGCACTTAAGTGTGGGAAGTGTGTGTAAACCCATCGGGGCACTGAACAGGCTCGCTGGCAGCAGGTAAATGCACACATGATACCAAGACAACTTTGTCGGGGTACTGAACAGGCCTGCTGGAAATGAAGCAATGTTGGGTCGAGAGGTAGCAGGTATATTATTTTAATCTAACTTTTATGGAAGTATACATCATGTGGATACAACTATTAGATGGGATTAAAGCATTTGAGTAGGTTAAATGGCATCCTTGTCGAGGCTATGGACGCCTGCTGATAGCAGTGGCTCTGTCAACGATATTGAATTCCTTTTATAAGCATCGTGACTCTTTGATTAAAACGCAACTTGACATTATAATCCTCTGTAAAAGCATTATTTTCTTCTTTTTTGATATTTTTCTATAAATCTGAGCTAATCTTAATATTGTGTAATATTAAAGTGGATTTGTTTCAAAGCAGCTTAAAATTATATCCAAGTCTTATTCTTCTTCCCTGTGATGAAATTTTAATAGGTCAAAGATATCTTCTTCTCCTAGTGAGTCACCGTTTGTTGGGCCCCAACAACCCCCTTCTTTATTTTTAATCAAAATCTAGGGTCCCTCGAAATTTTACTTGGATTATTCATTTTTTTCCCTTTGACTTGATTGGATTGGTATTGTTTTGTTTTGTTTCGAGGTTGGTTTGAGTTTATATTCTTTTCTTTTGTTTGGTTTGAGTTTCATGAAATTCAAATGCCATTCTGTTTTTCTTTCTATAGAGTTTTGATGTTGATGGACGAGCTTCATAATTTGGGAGTTTGTTATTACCTCTTCCTTGTTGAATTTATCTGCTATGATAATGGCTTGGTTGAAGACTTGGATTAATAATAATGATTTTACCTGAAGAACCTTTATCATGACACATCGTTTCTATGACATTTGTTCACATTTGATCAATTTTGAATGAGGGAGAGACGAACATAGAAATCTTAATTTAAATGAAAACATTAATTTTTATCAACTATTTACTTTCATTTAAATTATGATTATGTTTTTGTCTTTTTCTCATTAGCAATAATTTTCACAAAATCATTTGGTAGGTTTAATTAATTAAATTCTTTTGTCAATTTGCATCTCATTTCAAAATAAAATAAAAAAAGAATTATCTATCATTTGTTTGATTTTTTGAAAATCCAAAATTAATTTTTTTCTCCTCTCCATCAACTTGAAGCTTCTAGAATTTTAAGATCATATTTGAAAGGAAAATATAAGCAATGTTTGTTTAGAACTTGTAGTTAGTTTAAATTCATTTCAATTTTGTTGTTCTAGATTTTGTTTTATTCACAATTTTTAGGTTATTAATTTGATTTCTTTTTGTTTCACAGGTTTCTATTATCAGTTATTTGGTACGGATTTGATCATGGCCTGATTTTATTATCTAAATATGTTCAAGATAATTGATCCAAAAATAATATTGGATTGCTGCAAAAAATTTATGAGCAACAACATATAAGATTTGGAAATGCGTTTAAGAACAGACAGACGATTTTGTGGGACTTGTTTCAGCCAAACCGTAAGGAATCTGAAGAAATGGTTGAAAACCCATCTGAAAAATGGACCCATTTACGTTAGACGAGAGATTTTCCCCAAACAAATGCATGATTTGAGAGATATTTTTGTCTCTTTATGAGGAAAATTTCAGGTGGTGGAAATTATTAGTGACGCCCAAACTGTTCATTCATTGGATAAATATATGAGAAAGTTCAGAGCCAAAGGGATCCAAGAAATTGAGAGGAGGGTTTTTATCCTTTTTTTGTTGTATATTATTTCTTTTGTAAATTGTTTTTCTTTTCAAATGGAGTAACGAATGGTTGAAATCTTTGGGAGAATGGACCAGTATTTTCGAAGAAGAATACGAAATTCCAGGTTGCTTAATGGATTTTGTCCTATGAGTAAAATGGTCTTGTTTTCATTATAATATCTTCATATTCTTTGAGTAATTGATTATGTATTGATTTAAATTAGCTTACTCTATTTGATCAATACATGGTTAATTGCTATCATTTATGTATTAATTTTTTCAATCTTTAAGAGTATATTATCCCAAACATTCCCCCGGATGGGGTGCCACGTTGCAGCGCTGAGACACGCGGGCAAACGCCGGGCTGCACCATTAATACAACCCACCGGTGACCATCCCCTTAGCATTTAAATGGGAACGAGCCCGTGCATGATTAACCAGGAGACGAGGCCCTTCGTGCAAGTGAACAGGACAACGCACCAGAGCACTAGGAGGCCAACCTTAATGGCCATGGCAGTTGCCGTCATCCTCCTCCTTATCACCGCCTCGACAGTAATGAGAGGCATTCGAATTTCGCAGAGCCGAACACAGAGCCACTGGAGTTCTGGAGCAGGGTTATTCATCCGCTGGGAACTTCGGACATCTCCAAGTTCTTCAACATGCCCAGGGCACGAGGAAAGCCACGCAGGGGTGCAGCTTGGTACTCATCTGAATCACGTAGGTAGAGGTAGAAGAAGTTCGAGAAGGCGTTGGCCTTGGCGTCCTCGTGAAGACACAGGAAGTCCGGGAGACCTCGAACGCCTCCAATGGCGTATGTGGAAGAGATCACCCTGGACGAGGCCATGCAAAGCTATCCTGAGCACCCTCTTTTCACAGTCTCGGACAATTGGAATCCTCCCACTGATTTTGGCACTGAGGACAAGATTTCTCCTCCAGGAATACCACGTGGCTACAACGCAACTCACCCGGTAGAGGAATTCACCACCTGCTATGTCGAGGAAGAGGTACCATGTTGTGCAAAAGAAAAAAACGACCCACCCACTGGTGCATCTCCGGAGGAGGTGACTTAGCCGAACAACTGGAAGGTACATCAAGCCAATGAAGCAAATGAAGGAGAAGGAGCACAAGGGCCATTTCCCTTGGCCTCTGTTGAAGGAAATTGGCAGGACCAACATCCTTTCACCAACCCAAGGTACCTAGCACTAATCTTTGAAATGCAGAGCATGCTGGACGATCAGATCTTTCGTATCGCTCAAATCGACCATCAATTTGACATGCTGTATGCTGCACACTCCAGAACTCTCCTGAAAAGGCAGTGCCCTACGTGCACGCAAGATTATGCATTTCCCACGGGATGGTGAAGGCATAAGGAAGAGAACAGGCCAGCTGGATAAAAGGTTTAGTGATGTTCATAGTTAGCAATTTTTTTTGTTTCAGAACAAGGTTTTAGCCCAGTTAGCTTATAGTCATGTTGTAATTAGGTTGTTAGAATACAGACTGAACCTAATGGATAGGCATCCTGATTTCCTTCGGGCAGGACAACACTCTGATAATTTTGTTTGCTTGAACATAAGTGGCATAGAATGTCTAGCTGTCTCAGTTTCCTGTTCAGGTGAGACAACTGGCATCACAAATAGACTCTCTAACTCTAATATGAATAGGATCCTCGCCTTTTTACTTAATATATATATATATATATATATATATTATCCCAAAAATTTCTTTTGGGCCTTATGATGAACTTATTATATTAAAACTATACGGGATACAATTTACTCTTTTACTTTTGTCCTTTTGTATACTGTGCAATGTTAACATTGTTTCTCATATAATTTCTGAATATAAAACTTTATTTGTATTGAACTAGCTTTAGATTGTTCTACATATAATTTTTCATGTTATGTTTTCATTTATATGGTTCATTATATTTTGGTTCCTTTAATATTTGTGGTTGATCATCTATTGATACATTTTGAGTTTACGTCTAATGATGAATAGTTGATAATACCACTTGCTGAGGGTTGGAGTTTATTTCACTTTTAGCTATTGGACATTTTAAAGTCACATAAGATAAAATGTATTTGTCTTTATGTCGTCATAGATCTATTCCAAAACTTAAAATACTTCCTTGAGTTGTTTCAAGAAGTATCGTTCTTGCTTTTGTCATAGATTTATACTTGACACAGGTTAAGTGGAGCTTATACAAACACAAAAAGACGAATATAGCTTAGTATTGTTGATCAACGTTAGGTTAGTTAGTTTATATTTTGTTCGATTTGTTTATTTGTGAATGGATAATGACTACATTATTTAAACGTTAAATTATTTGTCCATTATCATTATATCATTTATAATTTTATTCATTCATTGTTTATTATCTTGTCATTTATAGTATAATTTTTTTTTTTCACCGTGTTTTGATACATTAGTTGAAAACAACCATTTTCACGAGGCTTTATTTAAACCTTGTAATTGTACATATCTATTGTATATAATACTACTATTAGTTAAGCAATTGTATTAATGCATTGTTTGATAGGATTGTACATCTAGTTAGTTTACATCTTTTAATTATTTTAGAATCCCAGTTGGCTAACGGAGCCATAAAACCCATCAGGGTGGATTATCCCAAACGACTTGGGTTAAATAGACAACCTCAGACTGGATCTTCCCTTCTCATTGACGTTGTGTCATAAACGCCTGCCAACAGTGCTCTGATACCACTTGTAATATTCCAGATATAAAAAAGTATGCAGAACAGAAATAATTAGCTAGAAATGGTAGATGGACAACAATATAACCAGAACAACACTACAATAATACCAGAATGATACCATAATAACACCAGAAAGAGCACTTTGATTATTGAGAGAAATTTTCACTTGCCTCTTCGAGGGGGCAACCTCCAGCAAAGCAGAGATCTATTAAAATAATATCCAGGACAAAAATTATCATACCCTTGACTCCTATTTATACTAAATATGTCTATCAAAAGAACCATCTAGAGGAAGATCCTTCTAGAAGTGGAAGCTTCTATTAGGTCTTCTTACATTGGACTTATTCTTTCTTATTGCTAGGCCTTATTAATATTGACCTTTATTACAAGGAAATATATTATTTTACCTACATGAGCGGTTAGGTCCCTAACACTTGAATCTCTCTTTTGGATGCCAGTACTTGTCTATTGGTGAATAAAAGTAAGGCGCTATCTCTTGGATGCGTTTTCTTGGTATTTTTGGTGGAATATTCTTGATAAAGAAGGGTTTCTTCATGCTATTCTTGGAATTGGTAAGAAATTTCTTCATTTATTATATTGTTTCTTCTTGTTTCAAGATTTAATTAGTTTAAATCCTTGGAGGAGTATAAGAGAATACACCCTCCATCAAGTCTACTTTGTTATCATTGAATAAGCTACTTTTCAAAGGTTGTTATAAGGAGTAAAAGGGCTTACACCCTTGTAGATTCACCTTGCTAGGTTTGTTTTCTCTAGGGAGTAAAAAGGCTTACACCCCTAGAGAACAATAGACCCCATTTCCCAATTGATTAAGCATTAGTCTAATTTGCATTGAATATATGAAATAATTGCATTGGTATACATGAATTGTTGAGATATTTCTATTGTCTAAGTTGGAATTGATTTTATATGCTATAAGCTTTCTTGTGCCCTAAGGGCATTTTCTTTAGCCAATTAATTCTCTTTTTTGTTACAAATAAATTCTACAACCATTAGGGCTATTGAAAAAGCCTATTCTCTTTATTCATTTCTCACCATTCTACCACTAAAAATTGCTTACAATATATCATATTAAATCTACTTGTTATTGGTTATCTTTTGGGTGGATTGTTTGTTGATTTTTGTTGGCTAGAAGTTGTTGATGTAGCAATTTTTTGCTACAACCATTTGGCTATCATAATTTTTTTTTTGATAACATCATATAACAATCCTCCAAAAAACACCAAATTCTTTCTTTATTAATTGGAAGTTTAACTAGTCATTGCTAGCTTTGTTTCCATCATCTTGTACTTGATTTTGGTGGTTAGTTTTGCAGCTATTAACTTCATTCATTGTTGATTTATTGCTACAATTGTTGGTTGTGGAGCCTGATTATATTCTTGATTTAGAGGTCTTATTTTAGCCATGTTTCGACCCCATTACATGATGGGGAGGGAGAAATTTTGGAGCCCCCCCTAGCAGGGGATTTGGAGGCAACACCCCCAAAGCGTAATTTTGGGAAAAATTGCCTTGTAAAATATTGTAATTCCGTAGTCAATATGGACCATTCATTATAAGGTCACAAATCTAATAGTAGAAGTTATGTTAGGGTTTTTTTACCTAGAAGGAAACCCTCTTTTATGAGGGAATTGTATTGTGGTTGTGTATATGAGTGAGTATTGTATTCTAAGAAAGGAGACTATGAGAGAAAGAAGAGGAAGTTGCAGTGGCTATGTTGTAGGTTGTATCCCTTCATTTACTCGATAATAATAAAGGAAGGACTTGGAAGTATCTCTGGTGGACGTAGCCCACATTGGGTGAACCACGTATATATATGCCTCTATTGTATTGTATATCTTCTATGTTTTATTTCTGCATTTATTTTATTTTGGTTCTTTATGATCTTGTTTTTCTAACAACGAGTATTAGAGAGAAAGGTAACTCACGGGAAAAGAGGGTTCCTAGTTCTAGTGGAAACAATGGAGGAATATGGAAAGTTTAAGGTTGAGAGATTTAAAGGCCAAAACTACCAGTTATGGAAGATGCAAAAGGAAGACTATCTATATCAAAGGATATTTTCCCACCGATAGACGGAAAAGCAAAGCAAGCGATTAGTATGAAGAATGAAGAATGAGAGATTCTAGACAAAAAGGCACTTGGAATGATACGACTATGTCTGGAAGTGTTGATGGCTTTCAAAATTTCAGAATAAATGACAACATTGGACATGATTAATGCATTAGCTAAACTATATGAAAAACCCTCGGCCTCCAATAAGGTATTTCTAATGAAGCGATTATTTAATATGAAGATGTCAAAAGGTGGGTCTGTTGTTGACCATTTAAATGAATTTAATATGGTTACTAATTAGCTAAGTTTTGTAAAAGTGGAATTTGATGATGAGGTTAGGGATCTTCTAATCTTGTGCTCATTGCCAAAAAATTGGAATGGCTTGGTCATGGTTGTAAGTAACTCTTTCTCTAGTTCAAACACTTCAAAATTTGATGATGTTGTTGGTGTTATCCTTAGTGAGAAAATGTGATGGAAAAGCGCAAGTGAGACGTCAAGTAATGCATTGACCGTGGAGAACAGGGGAAGACAAAAGGATAGAAGAAAGAGCTCAGGGAACTACAAGAATTCTAAGAATGGAATATCTAAATCCAAACTAGGAAAGATAGAGTGTTAGAATTGTCAGAAGAAAGGACATCTGAAGAAAGACTACAGAGCTCCAAAGAAACAAAGAGATGGACAGTAGGAAAAAAATTAGGAAGCAAATGTAACAAGTGATGTGTTACAACTGTTGGAATATTGAGAGGGGGGGTGAATCAATATGAGCACTTTATACCACTTTTAACCAAAATATATATTTTTTCACTTTAACAATAATGTTCAACAATTTATCATTGATGTATCATCTATTATTGCATTCAATATATCATGAGCATATAATCATAAGCATCATCACATCAACAACGTCACATCAAATACATAGTACACCAATATTTACGTGGAAACCCAAATGGGATAAAACCACAGAATGATTATATATATATATATAAATAATCCATTCATAGGAAGCACCAACTTCCAAATTCTCCAATTGCAACTGGAAGGAGGCTCTAACCCCCTATTTTCAGGCTCCAACCTAAAGGAAGTTACAACTCTCTTGATCTGGATTATTTTTGGCAAGAAATTAGAGCGGACATATAATAAAGAAATGTACAGAAATATATCGTATATCCAATAATATAGCAGAGATATATTAGAGATATAACCATAAACATGGAGATACAGTAATACACAATTTCTATTAATGAGTGAAATGTACAAAATTGTAGAAATACAGAGTGAAAGACACGCTAGAATGGCGACAACTTATATCTGATATGTATACTTGCATTCCCAAGAAGATGATTGTTACAATGAGGATCCAAAGACATTTTTATCATAAAGAAAATCCAAAACCCTAAATCTAGAAGATGAAAAGTTGACAGTTTTGTGGAGCCTGTTTTGGGTAGTTTGGTGTATCAACTAACCGAGGGCGTAAATTTAGCATACGATATTTGTTTGGGGAGGATGGTAGCTCGTTGGAAAGGTATCGATGAGGAGATTCATTTCAGGGATCAATGAAAGTCTTTGGCTATGATTGAGGTTTTCAATTGTGAAAAAAAAAAACATGCCCTAAAAATGGCCCTAGAAGTTTAGGAACCAAAAAACTGCTAAAAATAGTAAGTTGCCAGAAAATTGTTTTGAGTCAGTTGGAATAGTTGGGTGGCCACCGATATCCACCTAGATCAATCCTACCTCCTTAGGAAGAAATTGTCTCCATTGCGTTCAATTTCTGGGGGAGAGAGAGAAGTATTTGTTGAATCTGAACCTTCGTGAGTTGTTTTCCTTGCTGGAGAAGTTGTGTTGCTTGGTTTGTGGGAGGTTGTTGAGAACTTGATGATATGACTGTGTGCAGAAGGAATCTTTTCACTTTATTGCAATATTTTCGACCTACTTCTAATGGATATAAGGTGCTTGGACTAAGGCTGTAGTGGTTGCAGTGTCCTTATGTTCACCTTTCGAATAGATTGTGAAGAAGTTGAATTTTGTAGTATGAGATACTACCTTGCGGCACTGTTTAGGTGGAAAAGTAGTTGGAACTACCTCTAGTATCCTGTAGAGATGACCCCCCAGAGTAACAATGACACTATAGGGTCGAGACTCATAAATAGCATGGTGCTTCCACATATATGGTTGGCCCAAAAGAACATCATAGACATCCAACGAGGTAACATCACATACTACCTCATCCTTGAAGGGTTGGATGTCATATGAAAATCAACACTATTGGCTGACTCGAAGATCTTGTCCCTGGTTAAGCCACCCAATGTTATATGGATGTGGGTGTGGTGTTTTCGAAAATCCCAACTATTTGACGACCTCTGTTGAGATGAGGTTCTTTTGTCTTCCGCTAACAACAATAAAATGTAGTGAGGTCCCCTTCACCCACATCTGTGAAAGAAAAAAGGTTATCCCCTTCTTTAGGATCTGTTGGATATTTTGGTTGAATTGTTGCTGTCATGACAGTAGTTGTGGGGTCTGCGTCGATGATCTCTCTTCTACCATTATTTTCTAAATCATATTCTGAATCAAGGTTCGACTCCTTTTCTTTGATCTCGGCCACAAATGATTGTTTTAAGTGACATTCAACAGTGTTGTGCTAGGGGATTTTGTGGAAATTGCACCATTTTCTAGTGTCCTTCTTTTTCTTTCCATTACCCTTATTTTCTTGTGGCTTGGACTGGTTTTTGGGAGGTTGTTTGTTAGGGACGTCTTTATCATACTTTGGTTGTTGCAAATTTGCAGACCCGAACTCTCGTTTGTTCTGGTGCCTAAATTTATGATTGATTTTGACAGCACATTGATAGGCAACTCCCAGTGATGAGATGTCCAGGAAATCCATTTCAGTTTGGATGTACCTATGCATAGCCCCGCAGTATTTCAGAATCAGATTTCGCTCGGAGTCTTGGATACCCAACTTAGTTTGCAAGGTATGGAAATTATTTGTGAACTTCGGCATTATTTGGCCCCTCTCTTACCACAATGTGGTCCATCTCATGTATTGGTCGTCAAAGTTACCAACATGGTAATATTGTTCATTGATTGCATCCACAAAAAATTCCCAAGTGGACTCGGGCCCATATATTCCATACTCATCTGTGGAAATTTTCTCTCAGTAAGCTTCCCACCAATTTTTGATATGGGACAGAGCCTTAAGGAGTGTGAAGGTGATATTTTCCCTGTCGGAAAATTTGTGAATAGAGAAATAACCTTCTAGCATATTTAAACATTTTTCTAGGGCATATGCATCTATCTGACCTTCAAATACAGGAATATCAAAATTTTCTTGTACCTTGAAAGGAGAGGTGCTTCCAAAGTGGTCGGTTGATTAAGATGTGCCTATTGTTATTGGCAGATGTTGAAGGATGTGGGAAAAATTCTCCATCATTTCGTCCCTCTGTCACGTGAGAGCTTTCTCAAGAAACATATTCATAGAATATTTGTCTCTGTCATTTTTCTTTTCTTCCTCCATGAACGGTTTCTTGGGTGTGCAAAAGATATTGTCCTCAAGAAAGACAAGCTCGAGACCCAACTTTCTATACTTGGATCTCGTCGGAGACATGCACTGAAAAATGATCAAGAGCATCCTGATGTGATACCACTAATCCAAATTATTTTCGGCACGAAATGAGAGCGGAGACATAATAAAGAAATGTACAGAGATATATCATATATACAATAATATAGCAGATATATATCATAGATATAACAATAAACACAGAGATACAGTAATACACAATTTCTATTAATGAGCAAAATGTACAAAACTATAGAAATTACAGAGTGAAAGACTCGCTAGAATGGTGATAGCTTATCTATGAGAAGAGATGTGACGGATACTCGGATTCGCAAGAAGATGATTGTTACAATGAGGCTCCAAAGGCATTTTTATCATAAATAAAATCCAAAACCCTAACCCTGGAAGATGAAAAGCCAACAATTTTGTGGACCCCATTTTGGGTAGTTTGGTGTATCAACTTCGCGGGGGTGTAACTTTGGCATACGATCTCCATTTGGGGCACATGATAGCTCGTTGGAAATGTATCGACGAGGAGATTCATTTTTGGGGATACACTCATTGAGCTACTCGATCATGAAAACATGTTTTTTAGGCCCTCAAAATGGCCCTGGAAGTTTAGGAACCGAAAAAATGCTAAAAATAGTAAGTTTCCAGAAAATTGTTTTGGGCCAGTTGGAATAGGCAGGTTGTTACACATCAAAAATACTCACTTTGATAGTGTCGCAAGTGTCGTCATTAAAAAGGTCGCAAGTGTCGCATTTTTCTCACAAGGTCGCAAGTGTCGCATGTTTCTCACAAGTGTCGCAAGTGTCAAAGAAAGCATGTTGCCATGACACTTATGTCATGCCTGTAACGACATGAGAAAGACACTTGAAACACCTCAAACATTTGATTTGGAAGAGGAGAAATGAGTCAACAGGCTTGCAAACCTTTTGCCATCTAAAAGCACCTCAAAAACTGAGTTTTTGGAGGGGAGCGCTCCCCTATACCTCTTCTGGGAGTGTTGGCGCTCCCCCTTACACTGTCTGGGAGCATTATAAAGCTCCTTTGGCCCTTTTGAGGGAGCACTGGTGTCTTTAGGAGTGCTGGCACTCCCCTAAAGCCTACTAGGGAGCGCTATAGCGCTCTGACTGCCCTTTTGAGGGAGCACTGCCTATTCTGGGCAGTTGTTAAGTTGTTGAGATGAATGGGGGAAGGATCCTTTGATTCTTGGAAGGCAGTTGAGTTCAAATCCCTAGTCCAACCATGATCTTAGGGCAGATCCTCAACTAAAGGAGGCAAATCCTCAACTTCCCCAAGGATATCTCAAGTGGTTAAAGCTTCTCCAAGGCTATATAAGCAAGCTTTCTAATGGTGAAAGGGGACTGGAAAAAGAGAATCACACCAAACTTATGATCTTATAAGTGGTGCTGGAACAGAGATATTTTGGAAGCAAGAGACCTATGATCTCATAGGGAGCAATCAGTGAAGCTATCATCATTCAGATCGTGGATCTTTTGAGCAATGGATAGACAAGGAGGACTTGGCAGAACTGCTGCAATCCATCCACGGCTGTAAGCAATGTTTTGTCCTCATTAATATAATTTGCTTGGCCTGTTTCTTTCTAATTCGTGTTCAATCTCACATGAATTTGTCTCTTTAGTAGATAGACCTATTTCAGACTAATCTTG
>SNQJ01S0068695.1:80981-100188 GCA_010110895.2 Picea sitchensis | reverse complement strand
TTTTAAAGGGTAAATGACCATACCTACAATTCCACAACCAAGTTTCATCTATGCTAGATACATTTTGAGCATATGAATGTGACAAATTCACACTTTTCAATTTTAATGGAAACATTCTATTTTTGGTCATTTCCACCTTTGCTATGAGTCTCCTATTAGATGGCTTATCTGAGATGAAGCAAGTAGAGCCTTTAAATATGACATCATGTCCATTTTCACTAAACTATCCTACATTGATCAGATTATGCTTAAGGCATGGTACATAGAATACATTATGAATTGATTTTAGTTCATTTTGTCTAGTTAGGAAACAAACAATACCTTTACTGTGGGCTTGAACTTGAGAATCATTACCTAGCTTAATTTTTTATGTGGTCGAACTATCTATGATGGAAAACAATTTTTTGTTACCCTTCATATGATTGGTTCAACCACTCTCTAGCAACCAAAAATCCTTATTGTGATCTTCTTCGGTGATCTGGCATGAGAGGAACATTAGCACATATTTCCCTTCTTTAGTTTTGGAAATATTGGCTCTACCTTTGTTCTGATCTGATAGCTTCTTCTTTCATTCACTCTCATAATGTCCATAATTCTTACAATAGAAGCATTGAATGTTGGACTTGTCTATCCATTTTCTTCATCTCCCTCTATGACTATGAGAATGTCCATGTTGGTTTGATTGTACTAATTGTTCAGGAGGTAAATTCTCTTCATTATGATGAGAACCTTGTCCTCTTCGACCTCTTCCTCTTCCTCCTCTTCATCGGCCTCTACTGAAGGAAGCCTTAGTCTAGAAGGCATTTTCCAAGGACTCTTCCTCCATGATGAGCCTTTACTCATGAGACAGAAGGGAACCCATTAGTTCATCAATGGTCAATTTGGATAGATCTTTGGACTCTTCTATGGTTATAACCACCATGGAAAATTTCTTTGTTAAGTAGCACAATACTTTCTCAGCAATCTTTTGATCTGTTATTTCCTGAGAATGAATCTTGAGTTGATTCACAATTCCAAGCACCTTGGTCATAAACTGATCAATATTCTCAATTTATTTCATCTTCAAGTTTTCAAACTCTCCCTTAAGAGTCTAAAGTTGAACTATTTTGTCTTTTTCATTACCCTAAAATGCTAAAGGCAGAGTATCCCAAGCCTCTTTTGCATTGGTTGCACCTGCGATTTTTGGAAAAATTGTGTCTTCTACTGAACTTTGGATTATAAACCTTGCATTTGTTTCCTTGTTTCTTCGTGGTTCAAGAGCATTCCTCTAATTATTGTTCATTGTTCTTAGAGTATCTTGTTAATATTCTGTGAATCCACTCTCAACCATTTCCCAACATTCATGAACTTGCAAAAATGTCTTCATTCTGATAGACCAAAATTCATAATTTTTTGTTGTTAACACAAGCCCTTGCATTTTCTGTAAATTGTTGTTGGATGCCATGGTTTTGCGCTCCCTCTTTTTGGCTTAGATTTTGACCAAACATTTTTTTTTTGCTTCGTTGCCTTTCCTCCACTGTCTATACGTGATAGAGAAAAACAAGGTAAGTGAGCGAGCTTGGTCACTCTTTCTCCACTGTCTAGGGACGACCGAGTGACCAAAAAAGGCCTGGTCACTCCTTCTGAACTTGATAAGCATGACCGAAACGACTTGGTCACACCTTCTAAACTAGCTAGGGTGACCAAACAGGCCTGGTTGCACTTTGTACTAAGGTAGGGGGTGACCGAACTAAAAAACCCAAATTTTTGAAGAAATTTTCTTTAATTTTTTGCACCAAATTACCTTGAAACTCTCCCCATCGTGTTGTGGGTTCATCAAGCTCCAAATTACCTTGCAATATTATGAAAGTCGCTCTCCAATATTTGAAGAAAATTGATCTCCACTCTTCAAAGAAAAAATGCTTTCCACTCTCTGAAGAGGCTTAAGCCTGCTCTAATACCATGACAAAAAAATTTAGCAGAAAAATACGAATATGGGAAAAACAATTGTAGCACACAAAAACTGCTACATTTTCATCATTAACAAAAACATAAGTAGATTACAAAGCACAACCTAACTCTGTAACCGAATTTTCTAAAAATAGCCAAACACAAACTTGAAATAAACTAGAGACACCACTAACATATAACTGGTATCATAAATACAACTACAACTGAACTCAATGTTCATTAGTAAAGGTAAGGGACAAGAGAGATTATTATGTAACACATTTGCCAAGATTAGTTGTTCAAGGGAAGTCTTGTTAAAACAAGAAAAGGTATTCTATATACAAAATATTGTAACTTGATATTAAAGGTTTTCTAATATTATTATGATGCAGGTTTCATATTGTCAATTCCTATAGTTTTATACTGTTATATTATGGTCGAGTTTTCAAATCTTTGAATAATTTTCTAGTATTAGTGATATCCCTATTAGGGCATTGAAAATTATATTAAAATAAAAAGGTAATTGTTGGGACTTTTCATTGTTGAAGGTTTTATTGTAATTTCTTGTGAAAATTTCGGAATATCTTGGTGATTGAACTACCTCATACTCCACTTTTATGAGTGATGATAAAGAATTAAGAAAAGTTTATTGATTATAATGTTAATTTATGAATGAACATAAAAAATTGTGAAAAGTTCAATAGTTATCTAGTTATGTTGTGGGTTTCAACCATGTTAAAGAGTTGGTGCTGTCCATGATTTTTGGGTGATTTTGACAGCTTAGATACCACTAAGTTATGGTTTCTTAACCAATGGTTAAAATATTGACCCTACAAACCAGAAACATTTCTAACAAACAAAAACGAATGTTACCTACAATTATCTATTTTTTGAACATAAATTTCCATGTTTTCAAGTGGCCTTGTTCAGATATTCGTGGAGCTTAAAAAAATAGAATAAGCCTAGTTAGCCTTTGTTGTTTTGGCTTTGAAGGGTGTAATCATTATTACTAAAGAATAACTCTGGCTAAATTGAACATTGATTTGTCCTCGTTCTGGTTTCTGAAGGTCTATTCATTATAACTGAAGGCTAACAGAACGATGTTGTTGATGGGAAATAAAACTTCAAACATCAAAAAAGTTACTGTGAGAGAGGTAAAGATGTTACCAAATTCCAATACTGGATCTCTCATAAACTTTGTTTAAAATATTGAAGTGACAAGTATTTTGTTCAATTTTACATTAACGAGTGGTGTTTTTTTACATGAAATATCTACATTATTCAAATTTGAGATGTCTTAGCTTCAAACAAAACTCTCGTGTAATCGACATTTTCAATTTTCCTCAGAAAGGAGGCCTCTCCTTAAACATATTTGAGAATGCCATGGAAGGTAATGCACAACAAATGAAAATATGGTGGTAATACAATCCATTATGTAATTCCTTATTCAAGATTCGTTCTGAACATAGACACTGAAAATAAGACAAATCATAATAATGCAAAACCAAAACGATTACATCATCCTGTACGAACACATAACTGGAGACTTGGTAAGTCTCCATCATATGAAGTAGCTGACTTGTTTTACATTATACATTAAAAAAAAAAAAGGGCACATAGCTTCAGACCATAGGGACAAATAGCCCAGAACTCAAAATAGCAGAACAAACTCTTATAATGACAAACAAACACACCAACTAATACTGTCTTCTAGAGTACACTCATATATAATCCTCTCAGGGAGGTTGCAGAATATTTTAGAATATTCAATAGTGACTGCTGTCTTTCACTCGGTTCAGTGGTGTCTGCAAATTGAACATTTTGTCTCCAACTGTAAAGTTCTTGAGGTCAGCGCATCTGCAGATGGAGGTATGTGTACTAGGCAGTTCGCGTCTTCCTGGGAGGCAGGGTTGGAGGTATGTGTACTAGAATGTGATGTTAAGTGTTTTGAAGAAGAAAACCCACCCAAATTTTATGTCTCATCTTATCTGCCTTCGTCTTTCATACTTATAATTGGATTTTGAGTTTAAGCAAAGCCAAGTTGCACTTGACATTTGATTTAACTAAAGTATAAATTTACTTGGATCTCATTTTTATGGGAGTCTTTCCTTTTAGTGTATATCAGTTTTCCTTTTAGTTTGTATCAGTTTTACATTTTCACATTTTAGAGAGGATATAAGAGCGTTGTTAAAATAATGCAAGTAAAAAACAATAAATACCAAACACTTTAATACTAAAATGTCTTTTTGCATAAGTATTAAATGAGTTTAATTCTAAGTGTGCACTAGCCAGTAATTTGTAATATTGCCATACCCACCTTGCAACATTATTTTAGTCAAGACTTTACAATCTGTTTGGCTATACCTATTCCTCGATGTAGTTCTTTTTTACTTTGTCTTTGTAATTCTGGCTTTTTCTTTACTTTGTTTTTGTAATTCATAGATTCATCTTAATTGCCTAGAAAATAAAAAAGGAAAATGGATTACTCATTAACCTTTTAGCAACTCACTTTGAGATTTTTTATTTGTCTTGGTGTTTAACTCATGCTTGATCCATTTTAATTCGAATTATTGTACATTTTTGGTATTTAATTGACTCCATGTTAAGAGTTTGACTCATTTTATTTTTTTAAGTACTTAATTGATTCTTGATTAATATTTTGAAATTTTTGCGTTGAATTAATATTTAATTGATACTTTTTTATTCTTAGCTACTCTCAATTATTTATGGGTTGAAAATGTATATATATTAGTTATTTAATTTTGCTCAAATATAAATGTAACTAGACATATATATATATATATATATATGTATGGATGAATTCAAAGTTTAAAAATGTTAATATAATTTTATTATTGAAGAGTAATTTTTTAATCAAAATTGCATTATTGAAGTTTTAATTTATTATCAAAACTTTATTACTGAATGGCAAAATTTTATACAAAACGTTCTTTGATGGGAAACTAAAAATCAAAAACATAGAAAAAAATTGTTCATGCTTAAAAGTAAATACTTGTTGTGGTCGAACCGTGCTGAGTCTCCGGGATGGATTTTGTAATGGCTGCTATGTAAAATGTTTATATACTAATGAATATAAATGAGAAAATTTCCCGTGAAAAAAAAACGCTTAAAAGTAAATACAAATTCCAGCCCTGCTGGAAGGTCCGCCGTCCGCTTACTCAATGTTCTGCGGATTCCTCCTTGACTTATTCTGTTGTCTTTTTGTCTGCTGCACGAAGGGTTTGACTTTCTCCAAAAGTACAAAAACTAGCCACAGTAATCCCTGATCACACTATCCAAGTCATCTCATGTTGGGCTGCCTCCTCATCCACAAAGACGACTTTGTGTCAGGAAGAGCCATCACTTTAGTGTCCCGGAGTTGTTCATGCTTTCTGAAGGCAAAAGTTAAAATCTACGCAACCTCTTCAACCTTCCTGACAAATGCACCATGCTTTCTTTGATGGATTCTTCTCCAGAGGTTTTTTTGTATGTGCATATGCTTTAGGTCATCCACTTCTTCATGCTCCTTTATCACCAAGCACGCCTGTTTGGTCATACAGATTGTTTTCTTCAGTACCATTCTTTGTCTAGATATCTCCCTCGCTTCTTCGGTTCAGCAGTGATATCTAGACAAATAATGGAGATATCTAGACAAACTGTACAACCAATTTTAATGTTCAGTAGCATTTCAGTACCAACCTGCCTCAAAAATCATGCACCTCCTCTGATATACAAATTGTACTTTCCTCTGTTGTACGATACAAAATCCACACTATGTAGATTCCCTCTTTGTTGTAGCATTCACCCCGATATGTGTGCCATATTTCTCTCTTAAAAATTGGGCCCTAGGCAGCAAGTCGACTTCTCTTTTCTCTTCTCTTTCTCTCTCTTGCACTCTCGAATTCTCATGAAGAATGTCAAAAGTGGGGCACCTTCCTTTCCCTAATTCGATTCAATGAGGGAAGTTGAAGAGTCATTCTAATGGTGGAGATGAGATTAGATCGACTGTGGTGAATAAGAGACCCTTTAGTCAGCCACTTCATTAACTTATCATAAAGTCACTTTGAATTTCACATCACATGAAATTAATTCACTAGGGACCACATTGGACACTTTCTCACCCCTAGGTGCCTAGGTGATGAGAAACACTTGTCATTGGTACTTTTAATTTAATTTAATACTCCCTCTTACCGAGAAAATGTTCCTCACCACCCTAAGCTTATCTCTGAAAGGTACAAACTTGTCTCTCCCTAAACCTTTAGTGAGGATGTCCACCACCTGCTCATCAGTGGATATACATTGTATTTCAACTATCCTTCTCTAAATGCAGTCCTAGATGAAGTGATATCTAACCTCAATGTGTTCAGAACTGTCATGGAAAACTAGATTCTCATAGAGTTTGTTGCAACTTTGATTGTCACATTAGATCACCGTGGGTCTCATTTGCACACAAAAGATCCCAACCAACTACTTGTGAATCCATATGGCCTCACAATAGGCACGATTGGCTGCCATATACTTAGCCTCTGCAGAACTCAAAGCCACTGACTTTTGCTTCCATCTGAACCAAGACACCATTGTTGAGCCCAATCCAAAGCAACAACCCAAGGTACCCTTCCATTCATTGATAGACCCTTCCCAATCTGAGTCTATGTAGCCAATCAATATGACTCCATCCCCACTTTCATAGTTCAAGCCATAATCTATTGTACCCTTAAGGTATCTGAGCACATGTTTTTTTTCCACCCAATGCACTCTCCGAGGCTCCACCATAAATTCACTAAGAGAGTTGAAAACAAAACAAATATATGGTCTGGTGTTGACCAGATACATCAACGAAACAATCAACTAATGATACAAAGTGGGATCAACCAACTCTAGCTCAAAAAAATAAAGCTTCCTCCAGTTGGTTATCATAGGTGTGGACATGGGCCTACAATCCTTCATCCAGAATCTCCTCAGAATGTCAACAACATAATTGCCATGTCCTAGAAAGATGTTTCCATGCTCCTGCCAAACCTCCAATCCAAAGAAGTAGTGCATTAGTCCAATGTATTTCATCTCAAACTTTGAAGCAATGCTCTCCTTGCAACTAGCTATGAGTCTCCCAACCCTTGTAATGAAGATATCATTCACATATAGCACAAGAATGAGAGGATCCTCCCCATCCACAATGTAAAAAAGGTTGGTATCCTCCTCATTCTTCTCGAAACAAATCTACTGAAAGTGTGTATCTATCCTCGAATACCAATCTCTAGGAGCTTGCTTCAACCCATACAATTATTTCTTCAGTCTACACACATGAGAATATCTCCCATGCACCTCCAAGCGATGGGGCTACTCAATGTACACCTTCTCCTTCATGAGACCATTCAGAAATGTGATCTTCACATCCATTTGATGGATCTTCCAACCCATCTCTGTTGCAATGGAGATCGCTTCCCTGATTGAGGTATATCTATCAACCAGAGTGAAGGTCTCATCATAGTCAACTCCCTCTACTTGCGAGAACCACAAGATACAAATTGGTCGTTGTAATTTTCAATGCTACCATCAACATCATACTTGATTTTGTAGAGACAACTGCAAGTCACCATTGAATTCCCCTTAGGTCTCAAAATCACCTCCCAAACATCATTCTTCATGATGGAATTGCACTCTTCCACCATGGAATCCTTCCAGACCTACTGCCTCCTCAAAGGTAGAAGGCTCAGACTCTCTGATGTTTCTCACCATTGCAAGATAACTAAAAAACCTCTCTATAGGTTTACTCTCCCTCACAACCTACTTGGGATTCCCCACAGATCCTTATGCTTCCTTCAAAGTGTCTTGAAGCTATTGGGATTCCTCTTCTCTGAAGTAGCACAGTGTGGAGGGGACTCACCCTCCTTAGTCACACCACCTGAAGTCTATGTACATGAAGATGATTCTGAGCTCGTTTGAGAACTAGTAGACTGAGAAATATTACCATGTGAACCAGTAACATGAGGACCAGTAATATGTGAGCTTGTCCCCTGTGGACCAGTCATCCCTGAAGAAAGTGGTCCTGAACTCTATGTCACTATGCTCTGTGAAGGAATCACCTGAGTCTGAGAGGATAACTTCTCTCCTTGCTCCATATCTCGTGACCTATGAAAGGCTCTATCCTCCTCAAATCTCACATCTCGTCGCACAATTGTCTTCCTCAAAGAGTGGATGTATATGTTGATAGATTTTGAGGTCTCACTATACCTAATAAACATCCCCTTCTATATCGTGGGTTCTAGCTTTTTCCTCTTCTCATAAGGGACATGTGAATAGTTAAGGCACCAAAAAATCCAAAAGTTCCAAACCTCAGGATTCTTCCTAGAGAAATCCTCCTCAAGAGTCTTATCCCCCAAGACTCTGTGTGGAGTTGCATTCTGTAGATAAATTGCAGTGTTGCAAGCCTCATCCCAAAGAAAAAGTGGTATCCCTTGATCATGTAACATGGCTCTCACAGCCCCAACAATGGCCATCTTCTTCCTCTCAGTAACCCCATTCTGTTTTGGGTTGTAAGGAACTACACTTCTCTCTTAATGCCCTCCATAGCACAAAAGTCATTGAACTCATTGGAGATATACTCACCCCCATTTTCAAATCTCAACACTTTGATTTTCTTTCCACTTTGGTTTTCCACAAGAGCTTTGAACACTTGGAAATACTGAAACACTTGTCCTTGGTCTTCCTAAAGAAAATACAAGACTTCCAAGATAATTTATCAATGAAAGTGACAGAATAGAAAAATCCACTAAAATAAGAAGAAGTCATGGGACCACATACATCAGTATGAATCATATCAAGAGTACCTTCTACTCTGTTGTCACTTCTTGGAAAATAATTATTTGTGTACTTCCCAAGAGAACACCCCTTGAACACCTATTAGTGCTCTTCACTGAACTATGGCACTCTAGTCACAATATCTCTCAATATCCTTAGAGCCCCATGGTGCAAATGGGCCATCCTCCTATGCCATAACTCACAAAGGTCATTGTTGTTGGTACTATGCATCAATGCTCTAGAAGGATAAAACACGAGCTTTTACAAATTCTCATGTCGGATCCCAATCACTTTGGTCGAAGTGAGACTAGATCTCTTAGGATACAAAAAAACATTCCCATCACGAAAAAATACCTCATATCCCCTATCCTCAATAGTAGAAACTTCCAGCAAGTTATTATTCAATCCCAAAACATATAGGACATCTCTCAAGAACATGGGAGGTAGAGACTCCCTCTAAAATGATATTGTCCCACTACCAACTAAATTGACCAGTGAGTCATCTACAAGCACCACCTCAATATCCCCAATCTCTCTAAGATCAAAAAAATGCTCACAAACACCTATCATATGGTGGGAGGCACCGCTATAAATGTACCAAGTACTAGTAGATGATGCTCTAGAGGAAAGACACACCAAAAATGAATCCTCCTTCTTAAACTTGTGGGTAAACTCCTCCACATCTGTTGAAGCTGCAAATTGCTTTTTCTTCTTCTTTTTAGGACATTTTCCAGCATATTGTCCAATCCTGTGACACGAAAAGCACTTGAATTTGCTCATGTCTTTCTTTCCTTCACCTTTTTGCTTGTTCCCTCCCTTGGAACCCTTCTTGGACTTCTTTTTTCCTTTGGATGCAAGTGCGACATTCTCCTCTTCATTACTAATAGACGAACTTCCATGCACATATACACTTGGATTTTCCTCCTGAATGAAGTCATCCTAAATACGGTCCCATTTGGGAAGATTTTCCCTTGCCACGATGCCCTCAACAAAGACAACCCATTGTTTGGTTCCTCCATTCAAAGCAAACCTCACAATTTCACTATCAGCAACAACCTCCCCAACAACACAAAGTTCATCCCTCATCTGAGTTATCTTGGTAAGATAGGTGGAAACACTTTCAGTGTTGATCATTTTAATGCTCTTTAGTTTCTCCCTCAATACCATTTTCCAATTTTCATTGGAACTCTGGTAAAGTTTGGTTAAGGATTCCCACATCTCATGGGAATTGGACTTCCCAGTCACATGTGGAATCACATGGTCCTTAATGGAATCAAGGATAATTCTTTTATCCTTAATGTTCTTTTTGGTGTAGGTGGAAAAAAGAGTATCATTTGTAGGCACCATCACGTGATTCGTTTGTGAGTTATCCACAATATCCCACAACTCACACTCTTGCAAAAGCAAAACAATCCTCTCCTTCTATGAGCTGAAATTAACAGCTCCATCCAACCAGTCCTCAACCCTTGAACTGGTGGCCATTGACCCTCATAATTGAAACACATGCCCACAACTTTTTTCCTAGTGAAGTACCTCCTCGACTCAATAAAATCCCTATTCTTTGTGGTTGATATATTTCTCCTATTTGTCACTTTCCAACTCTAATACCATGTAGAAATTTCAGACCCCAACCCGGTTTCAAGTCTCAATGAGAGAACATGGTTTAATGCCCAACCCACTTTGCACTTTTCAACAAAAAAATAGTTAGCAATAAAAACAAAATCATAAAATGAAACACATGAAGTCTTCTACATCAATAAAAAACAAATAAAACACACCCATAGAAATGATACATAAAGATTTTTGGTCAAACTTTGTAGTTTCCCTGATCCATAACCCTTTGTAATTGTACATATAGTTTGGTGAGTCGTTGACACCTGATTTTTGGTGTTGTGCGCACCTAGGAAAGTGCACAAAGAAGTTCTAACAAAGGCAAGGTGCACACAGTTTGTGTGTTGCGTGCACCTGGGTAAGTGTGTACATTGCACTATGTTGCACGCACGTGGGTTAGTGTGTACATTGCACTATGTTGCACACACTTGGGTTAGTGCGTAGGAATGAATGTTTATCTTTTGAGGTTGGGGAGCCTATGTGATTATGAGGCTGGTGATTCAAGATGGAGATAGGCCAATGTTCCTATCCTTGTAAATTTAACCATAATTATTAATATAATATTACATCACTGTGCACTGACTAAATCTAATGAAAAGAGATGGGGGGCCTACTCCAATGGGAAAAGGATGGTGATTCATAAGTCTTGGGAAATATTTTAATAATATTTCTAGAAAGTGTAAATGTCATATGTATTATTTTATCCCATGTTCCCGAAAGTGGGAAACTGGACACCAAGTGGATTAAAGCTACTTTTGAAGGTGACACCAGTGTCAAATGGAAGGAATGCAATATATATTGTTGGACTTAGTGTATTTTGGGGGCATTATTGCATTATCACGATTATTCTACATTTGATTATCGACTATTTGAGGGGAATTGATGTTGCAGGATATCGTGAGCAGAAGGGGGTTAAACTATATGGAAAATCCGATTATTACCTTATCTGCAACGAGAAACTTCTAAGGATTTGTGGGGATATATTGAGAGTTTCATAATCAAAGAGTTGGGTTGACAGATTGTGAGCAGTCTCTCTGGGTGAAAGACTAGTTTTTATGGAATGGTTTTCAAACCCGTTGGCATAATCTCCAGGTGATATTTTCTCTTAGAGTTTCTCCTTGGTGCACTGGGAATTAGTCTCAGGGATCAAAGACTTCCTGCCCAACCTGTTGCTTGTAACCATGGGAAATCATCCAAGATCTTTTATTTGATGACCATTATGTGAATTGCATTAAAGAGTGTAAACAACTCTTATGTGCAACAATAATAAAGAAGGAAGAAATATGAAGAAATGATGAGAGAAATCAGGAAGAACACAACATCTTGATAATGAAGTTCGTCCAACAATGGACTACGTCTCTAGGCCCACTTCGAAGTGGAGAGGCTTTATATTATCTCAACAATAAATTGGCATAAATTACATGGCTATAACTCAAAATGTAATATGGCCTTCTAATTCGTTGCATGAATGAAAAATATGACTACTCCAATGGATTTTTGGCGAGGAGTAGTGTAAAATTGACTATCAAATTGTCCAAATCTTACACCATCACATCCAAACCCCTACTGGACTCTCTGCCTCGAATTTTGATCAACCAGTCTGTAATCAATTCATGTACCTGCATAAATTTTTGTGTCGTCATACGATACTGGGCGCAGACCCCATTGTATGGCATTCGACTCGGTTTAAATTAAATATTGGCGAATGAATAAACCAACAGGTTTGTTGGCCTATTGGTTGGCAGATGTATAAGTTAATTCATTTGTTGTGGGGAGGTCCCAAGGTCAAACCCGCGGGCCTCCCCTTTTGGGTATCCATTGCAACTTATATAATATCTATGCAATAGTTCTTATACCATTGAACTATACGTTGAATACAAACTTTGTGCCACCCTTTTAATAGTTGGACGCACCAAACCTCGACATGAAAGTTGCACAGTAGCTCGGATATAGGCCCGTGAAAATCACCGCCTCCCAGATTTTGTGGTCATCGGTTAGCCCGACCCTTAAATTTTTTTTAAATATTAGGTTTTGGGCCCTCCTTGGCCATTCACGGGGTGCCATGTGGTGCCCAATGATTGGGCCACATGTCATCCTACTACTCATTGAATATGTCTAGTCCACAATTGACTTGTCTGCTACTTGTATCGTTGTCAAAATGCCACATAGTGGCTCCTTGGTGGTGCCACGTTGTGTCGTGTGGGGGGCCATGTGTCACCTAACAATTGGCCCAAGTGGCTGCCAATTTTTCCAAATTAGCATGCCACATGGTAGTCTATCGTGCTGCCATGTTAGCATGTTGATGTCAGTACGATGCCACCCTATACGACCGACTGATGAAGTCATATGTACAGATGCTGATGTTAGTAGGTTGACTTTGACTTAGTTGACTGCAACATTTATTGGCCATATATTCTTCATTTGAGGTGTCATTCATGCCATTGGAAATGTCATGACGAGATATTCCACTTGGTGTTGTTTTTGTTGAGATTCGAGGACTTTAAATTTTTTCCCTTTTATATCCTTTTAGATCATTCCTCCCCACTAAGAATCTTTCAGGCCTCCAAAATCCTTATCAGTCAAAAAATGGGTGAGGGAATTGCTCCCTCACTTTCGCCTTCTCGATCGATCATGCTTTCCTTGGATGTATTCCCTTAAGGCCCACTCAAATATATTCAAAATCACCCAAGTGTGAAGTCCTCATTCTTCTGTACAAGATGATATATTCCTTCAACTCATCCAAGTACTTATGAGAAAATGCATCCACTAAAGGTACTTAAAAACTCTCCCCTTGATCTATGATCATTGGAGTCTCATAAAGTTTCAAGTTCTCTACATTTTCAACTAAGTATATCTGGATATACGGTGGTAGATCGAGGTGAAAAGAATTTTCTCCAATTTTCTCCAAGATAGTGAAGGGTCCATATCTAATGGGCTTGAGCTTATTTCCTTATCCCTTCAAACAATATTTATCGATGTTGAGCCACACTTGTTTTCCCACTTAAAACTGGTGATAAACTCTGTGCTTTTCGTGGAGAGCTTTGTACTGTGCTTGACTCTTTTCCAACTATTCCTGGATTGTCTCGTGTATCTATTGAATCCTATGGATGAACTTGTAGGCTATGTATTCATCTCTTTGTTTACTTGAATTGACATCTTTTCCAAATGTCAAGTCTAAGGGAGTATTAGATAGATACCCAAAACATGTCTCAAATGGTGAACTTTGCATGGAAGAGTGCAAGTCTTAGTTGTATGCATGTTGCACATACTGAATCTGGTCATCCCACAACTTGGGATGTTTGTTGCAGTAACCTCAGAGAAAATGAACCAATGTTCTTGTAACAACCTATGCATGTTCGTTAGTCTGTGGATGGAAATCATTACTCCTCTTCATCTTGGTGTCCATCATTATCCGTAAGCTTTTCCAAAACTCTCCAAGTTATAGAGTGTCTCTATCTGAGATAATGGATGTGGACAATCCAAAGTGGACCCATACATGTTGAAAGAAAATATGAGTAGTTTTCTCAGCAGTGATCTTCTTTTTATATGGCATCAAGATACACATTTTCTAAGCCTATCCACTACTACATACAAGTAGTCATGACCCCTCTTTGACATAGGCAACCCCCTACAAAATCCATGGAGATACTCTCCCAAGGATGAGAACAAACAAGAAGTGGTGTGTACAACCCCAATTTTCTATTAGTGGGCTTACAAGTTGAGCACAACACACGCCCCTTTACATATTTGGTTACAATTTCTTTCATCTGAGGCCATTAACAAAACCTCTACAGATGAGCTAATTTTTTCCCTTCCCAAAAATGCACAAATACAAGAGAAGTATGATATTATCGAACTACATGGACTCTTTCACCTGTAAGAATACAAAGCTATCCAAAATGGTAGAGTAACTTGCCTCACAAATGATAGTTCTCCAATTGCGAACCATGGGTTAGCCTCTCATATACATCTTTAAAATCTTCATCACCAACATATTGTTAAACATAGCTATCATGAGATAAAGAAGAATTTTTCAAGAAAATAGATGTAGAAATGGGAGGTATAGAAATCATATCCGCAACATTGTTGTTTATTCATTTTTTGTATCTGATAACTAGATGGAACTGTTGCAAGATTCCCATCCACATGTAACGTCTTGATTGTTGAAGCTTGGTTTTTGACTGGAGATAATGTAAGGGTTGGTGATCAATGTGTATGATCATTTTCTTTCCCATCAAGTATTGTTTTCATTTCTTCATGATTTGTACCAATGCATACAACTCTTTGTCATATGTAGGATAATTACAAACAAGCTTAGAAAAAGTTTCAGAGTGCACTACAACAAATCCTTATGATTGGCTTCCTTTTTAGGTACATTTTTTTCTTCCACTTTCAATTTTAATGTATTTTTCTCCACTATTTTGAAAACGTCGATGCTATTTATCGAGATGGAACTATTTTGGGAATTATTTATGCCGAGAAACACAATTCAATGCTAAATTAGGCATAATTAGCGCCTAATTTAGTGCCTAACTTAGCACCTTCTTTAGCGCCCAATTTTACGCCCTATTTAGTGCCCAAGTTAGCGCCAAGTGTAGCTTCCAGTTTAGCTTCTACTTTAGATTCCACTTTATCTTTCTGGTTAGCATCCAACTTAGCTTCCTTTTTAGCTTCTAGTTTGACTTCCAATGTAATGCCTATTTTGCCTAAATAGTTAATTCGTTGAGTTGTTGGGGGTTAAGTGGATAGGGGATTTGGGATTAGGGGATTTAAGGATTTGGGCTCTAGGGATTAAGGTTTAATGGATTAGTGGTTATAGTTTAAGGGATTAATGTTCAAGGGATAAGGGATTTGAGACTTAGGGGCTAGGTAGTTTAATGCTTAATTTCTTAGGAATTATATCTGGTCAACGACTTAATAACATCCATAGACCCCGCACATAATATTTGATATTGTCCATGTCTCATTGTGATAATTCATCATTTCCATATGTAGAATATTTGTTGGAAATCTCTTGAAATGTCATGGAAATTCCAATACACACATCACAAATGTCTTCCACTGACGATGTACAGTGAGTAGTGAATGGGTTCAACGTTGAAATTGCTTCAATCTATGCATGTATGCATCGAAATTTGATATGGTTAGACTAGACAGATGCCTTGATGGTATGGGAGGGTTTCAACACTCAAGGATATATGATGTCCCCACATAATCTTTGAGATCATCCATGTTTGCATCAAGGTTCATAAGGACGTTTGATTGTCATCATTCGTCATTGACATCTATAGAATCTTTGTTTGAACTCTCTTGAAATTTCATGGAACTTTTAATACACCCATCACAATTTTCATCCACTGACCCCGCATAGTAATTAGTGAATGGGGTCAACATTGAAATTTCTTCAATCTGTGCCTGTATGCATAAAAATTTGACATGGTTAGACTAGACACATGCCTTGACGATATGGGAGGGTTTCAATAATCAAGGATGTTTGATGTCCCCACATAATATTTGATATCATCCACATTTGCATCAACGCTCATCATGCACATCTCATTATCATCATTCATCATTCCATTCTATAGAATGTTTGTCAAAACTCTGTTTAAATGTCATGGAACTTTTAATAGCCATCACAAATGTCTTCCACCTACCCCGCACAGTGAGCAGTGAATGGGGCCAATGTTGAAATTTCTTCAATTTGTACTTGTATGGGTCGAAATTTGTCATGGTTAGACTAGATAGATGCCTTGATGGTATGGAAGGTTTTCAAGAATTAAGGATTTATGATGTCCCCACATAATCTTTGAGATCGTCCATGTTTGCATCAACATTCATAATGGACATCTCATTGTCATTATTCGTCATTTCCATCTATAGAATCTTTGCCGAAACTCTCTTAAAATGCCATGGCACTTCCAATACACCCATCACAAATTTCATCTTTCATTGACCCCGCACAGTGAGTAGTGAATGGGGCAACATTGAAATTTCTTCAAACTGTGCATGAATGCGTCAAAATTTGACATGGTTAGACTAGACACATACCTTGAAGGTATGGGAGGGTTTCAAGACTCACCGATTTATGATGTCCCCACATAATATTTGAGGTTGTCCACATTTGCATCAACGTTCATCATGCACATCTCATTGTCATCATTCATCATTTCCATATATAGAATCTTTGTTGGAACTCTCTTTAAATGTCATGGAACTTCCATTGCACCCATCACAGATGTCATCCACCAACCCCACACAATGAGCAGTGAATTGGGAAAACGTTAAAATTTCTTCAAGATGTTCCTGTATGTATTGAAATTTGATGTAGTTAGACTAGACACATGCCTTGACATTATGGGAGGGTTTCAATATTCAAGGATGTCTGATTTCCCCACATAATATTTGAGATCATAAATGTTTTCATCAAATTCCATCATGGATGTATCATTGTCATAATTCATAATTTGTATTTGTATAATCTTTGTCGGAACTCTCTTGAAATGTCATGGAACTTCCAATACAACCATAAAAAATTTCATCCACCAACCTCGCATAGTGAGCAATGAATGGGGCCAATGTTGATATTTCTTCAAACTGTGCTTGTATGTCTCGAAATTTGATGTGGTTAGACTAGACACATGTTGTGATGGTATGGGAGGCTTTCAAGACTCGAGGA
The DNA here is from genome assembly GCA_010110895.2 of Picea sitchensis. NCBI lineage: Eukaryota > Viridiplantae > Streptophyta > Pinopsida > Pinales > Pinaceae > Picea > Picea sitchensis. The sequence goes on along the minus strand of SNQJ01S0068695.1, from coordinate 83,171 downwards.
TCTCTGATGTCGCCACATAATCTTTGAGAACGTCCAATATGTTTGAATCAATGTTCATCGTGAACATATCATTTTCATCATTCATCATTTCCATTTGTAGACTCTTTGTTGGAACTCTCCTGAAATGTCATGGAACTTCCAATACACCCATCACGTGTCTTCCACCAACCCCACACAATGAGCAGTGAATGGGGCCAATGTTGAAATGTATTTAATCTATGCTTGTATGCATCAAAATTTGACATGGTTAGAATAGAAACATGCCTTGAAGGTATGGGAGGATTTCAATACTCAAGTATGTTTGATGTCCCCAAATAACCTTTGAGATAATCTATGTTTGCATCAATGTTCATAATTGTTATTAATGAATTTTTTTTTCTACAAATGGTTATAGGAATCCAGCATCTCCAAACACTTATTAGTTCATTCATAGCCCAAAAAATGCATTTCCAAAAGGCACAAACTATACAACTGGTTAAAAAATTAACATGCGCAGAAGCACTATAGGAAGTGCGCACACATGCGCAGGTCAGAAATGTCAGAAAAGAGCACATGGGCCCAACGCACGACTGTGTACACAAAAATCCACGCACACCTTAGAACGATGCATTTATGTTTCTTGTCGTCCCCTCACCCACTTCTGGTTCAGTTCCCAAGTCAATTTGACCCTCAAATCTGAGTTGAATATGAGTGGGGGGTTAGTCAAAGACCTAAGGGTGCCCTAAAGGGCCCCTTGTTCACACTAAAGATAGGTTGGATAATGCCTCAAGTATTTTCTATAAAAAGAGGCCATGGGTGCACTATGAATTTAAGAATCTCATTGTATTGTTATGATGCCTCTATTCTCCTACAAGGAACCTCTTTCCTTCTTGGAGCATACTAGCATCATCTCATTAAGCTATTCACCTCACCTCTTGATGGAATAAGCTTGGATTTCTTCACCATTTCCCTTCTAGTTTTCTATTTGTAAGAAGAGCTCTCACATAGGGGACTGAAGAGCCCTCCCTTGGAAGAAGACGGGAACCATAAGTCCCCCTTTTTCTTTGGTGTTTGCCCACTAATATAAACTCTCCATTGGTGGCATGAATATTGGTCAATTGTTTGATTAATTTTGGTTCTAATTTCCTTATGCATTGTAGTTTTGTTTCCTTAGTTGTTATTAGCTTAGTTATTTATTTTTTTCTTGTGCTTGATGTGTCTAACTCTTGCACTAACTTTTGTCCTGTTTAGCTGACCCAACTGGACTTGCAAGTGTCCCTGTTTTGCTCATTCAAGTGGTGAAAATGATACAATAGATTGGTGACCATACTAGGGAAGGTATCAATTTCCTCCCTATTTGGGTTGTTTGAGCACTTCTTTCTGACTTATTTACCTTGCAGGGATCATAACCGACCCAGTCCTACCTACAAGGAGCTAAATTTGGAGCTGGGACAAGAGAATTTCATTCAAAATTTTCTTCCCAAGCGCGTATCAGAATGTGCACAGATTTTTCAGCCCACAGGCGCGTCTTTCGAGCACGTGCGCCAGCAACACTATTTTTTCCAGTGCATTTTGCGCACGGTTCACCAACAGGTCCTTGTTTTTATATGCATTGGCACCACATGTGCCTCTGTCTAAACTAGGGCCCGCGCACCTGTCCATAAAATCCAACATTGTAAGAGTTTTTTGTGTTGTTTGGAAGGACCCTAGCCTTCCAAATATTTATTCTATGCAATTTGTAATATGCACCACACTTATATTCTCTGTCCACATGAAGGGTTAGTCAAAACATAGGCACGTAGGGGGTTAAAAAGAACCACATTTCTCCTCTTTTGCTTTCATTTTGTGACATGGATTGCTTGTTTTGATTGTAAAAATTAAGTTAAGATCATTTGCTATCACATATATAAACACTTGCATTAGCACCAGAAATCAAACTTCAATCATTGAATATGCTCTTCTCTTGCACCATAGAGCGATCTTGAGAATCAGAAAAATGATTGAGGGAAGATTTCATCTCCCTTAAAAAAAAAAATCTTTAGGAGAGGACAGAGCCCCCCTAGGGCCCCTCTTAGTTTCTTTTTTCAAACATCTTAAATTTGTAAGGGCCCATACATGCCCACATGTTGCAAATATAGGATAGTTTTGGAACTACTTTCTTAGTTTACATCACTAGGGGAGTTTAAATATTATTGTAACGGGCCCATACAT